>CABEEJ010001546.1:0-25039 GCA_901482245.1 Timema douglasi
ATTTTCTGCTATGACTACTCTAGTCAGTTCAGTCCAGATTGACCAACTTAACCTATACACATCCCTGCTATAGAGTATATTACAGATATAATAGTATCGGTAGACCTAAAAAATAAAGGAATTACAAATACAGTAAAAATACAATAAACACGCAAAAATATAAATTCAGAATGTATTTAATAATACAACTTGTGACGTGTTTATTATATCACTTAAATACAAAAATCATGAAAATGATGGCCTGCCCGTCATTTTGTAGATAATATGACGTCTTATTTGCCAACAGAATTGTAGATCTCATCCCAGAAGGCCATCCTCTCCTTCTCCAAATCTTTCTCCAGACTTAGATCAGCGTCTATTTTGAGGTAGAAGTGATCATCGACTGTATTGGGACGCCACAAAACATCAAGACCAGCACTAGGATTTCTGTTTAAAAAAATAAACAATTTAACATGAGTTTTGATTGTTTATTTCTCACAATATTAGCTAATATTTAATTCAACTCATTTTACTAATACACGAAAAAAATAATAATAATAAGCTATAATGCATATAATCTTGTGGTTGAGCATTAACACAGTTAACCCAAATCTACATTTGATCACAATGTTTACCCTTAAAGGTATAAGTCTTACCTATATTTATTATATTATGGCTCTATTTTATACGCTGCAATATAATGAAAACAAGAAAGTTAGAAATCCTATATTGTTTGTAATAGGTCAAAGTAAAACTTTGTCTACCCTGAAAAGTAGCATGCTAAATTTACTTTATTTTACCATAGTGTGGCTCATAAAATGGGGATATAATTTAATATGCTACTAGTTTTACGTTCAACCTATAATTTAGGTTCTAGGTTTGTAGGAAATATTACTATATTACCCTACATCAACTTATTTTAAATAAGCACAAGTGTCAAACTTAGTTAGGCTCTTCAAATCTTTTATTAACACATGTATTTAATTTATTTAATCATGCATTAACGTATCTCATATGTTCGTACAAATTAGCAAACGGGGTCAAAATGCCATGTTACTTTGTATGTGTGTAAAAGAGAAAGAAAAACTCCAAATTTTTCTCCCTCTTACAAGATGGTGTGCAGACGACAGAAGGAATATTTCAGCCACAGATGTCCATCCACTTATATCATTGAGATCAATGAAGGCCATATAATTTAAATTCCACCATAGTGGAATCAAGCAAGGTAAACTCACTATCTTTCAGTATACAAGGAGGGTATTGTTGTCTCACCCAGTTTTGGCGAAGTTGGTCCAAATAGACACCATCCTGCGAAGAGTGATCATCTCTGTAGAGTTCTCAGGGAAAGGGGTAGTAACGGCCGTGTAATAGAAAATGTAGCTCAGCTCGTCAGTATGACTAGGACCTAAGAAATAAATCGCCCGATTGTATTAAACTAAGATGTGATAAAGCACATTAAAACTATAGTTTGTCCTATAAGTTAAGATTTTGAGAGGTTTCTCCAAGTGTATTAAACTTGTTAAATTAATAAGTTAGTTTTATTCCTGAGGTATACTTAGTTTATTTTCAAGCTTTAAATCTTACCTTGACGTGCTCTACTATGGTAATATTATATTCTCTGAATCATAGTAGAACAGGCAAACTAACCTTGCCACCTTTAAAAAAATAATTAAAACGTTACCTAATATAATACTTTTTATCACCAATAGCTCACTTCGACACCATATTTTATTCAAACTAAACTTTGTGAACTGGTAAAACAAATTAAGAAGAGAAAACCATCTTATCAACTAAATTATTGAAGGTTTGTATAATATATTCTAATATTACCTTTGTATTGACACTTGTTTAACTCTGGTAGTTAAGGTATCTAACGATAATATTACATTGATCAATTTAAATTACACTTAATATATGATAGATAGTTCATGTAAGATATGAATTGTGACGATATCGTAAAAACACAATTAAAAATAACATTTTAGAAAACATTGTTGAAAGTAAGGAGTGGTTATAATAAATACAATACAATACAATTAAAAATATTAATACTCCTGTCTCACCATAGATTGTGCTGTTGGACCCATGAACACGGGAAACTCCTAGTCTTCCGTCATAACAAAACTGGTAGTTGTATAGTGGGACATCTGAATGAGCCACAAACTCAGTTGAAGTTTTGTAAATTCCTTTCACAAACATAATGTCAGTTTCCATCTATATTCAAAGATTTTTAATATACACTATATATAAAGAAATGAGAAATATGTTTATGCACCACCTACTGAATCTGAATATATATATATATATATATAGACAGAGAGAGAGAGAAAGGGCAGGGGTGCTAAATAAGTGATTTGAATTTCACCATAAGTGTGGTCCTCATTTCGATCCATTTTATTTTGAGTGAATAGCTTTATATGTCGAAAAGTAAATTCTTCTTAAACAAGGGAAATTAGTCTTCACCAAGCGAATTTATGAAATTGATATTTTACTAGACAAAGCTATATTTGCTCCTTGCTATTGCCTTAGTTATGGTTTACTGTCTATAAGGCCTTACTAACACATCCTAGATTAAAATATGAATTAGAGCTTCATTCGTTGAAAAAGATAGTTGGATAATATGAAGCACGGCAAAAAATAAATTAGAAAAACAATTCTTGATTTAACTTAATTAAATTTAACTCACACTTGATTAGAATTTTTTTTAAAGTTAGTGTTAAAAACTAAACTATTTCTATTTGAAGTATTTAATTTTTTTTGTTTTCTACCATTATTATTATTATTATTTTCCATCCAAACGAAATTTTAACTCTAATAGAATTAATAAAACCTTTTTGCTGTAATGAGATGTTATTATAGGCGAGTTTACGCGATTGACTTGGTTACGTCTTGGTATCGAATGTTTCGACCAAGTGGTTCTGACCAAGGTGGAGTTCAAAAACGATTTTGAGATATTTTTCTTAAACAAAAATGGTGGTTGAGGTGGAGTAGCTCTAACAGCTGGTAGATTAATCTATGTAATCCTACTAAATGTACTGTAAATCGGCAGAAAATGATCTCTTTAATTTTATTCTTAGTTATATTGGTGCATATTTTGACTAGTCCTAATATTTACACATGTCAAGCTAAATATATATTTCTCAAAATGACCCTAAGAAAACATTAGGTAGTATGTAATATTAAATAAGCCTAGATCATATAGTACTTTTTTTTAGCCATAACTAAACGGTTATTAAGTACCTATAACTTACTTTAATGTATTTTTAGCAAGTAATGGCTCTCCATTTTAATTTACAAAAACTTAAAACCCATTGACTATGAAGTTATACTCGTTTAAATCTAACATAAGAAGTGATGCGGTTTTGAAATTGGTACACAAATTCTCGGCTCGTTGGTCGTAACCATAATCTTTAGTCTGGTCAAGGAACACGTTACCAAACCGAGCTCTGGTTTCGTCTTGGTCATAAAAATTTCGTAAACATCGATATCAGATCAACTGTGAAAACGCTCTGGTCGTAAACATCGATACCATGTCAACCGCGAAAACTCGCCCTATGTTATCATGTTCATAAACTTAATATCTAGAACTACTTACGTCACAGAACTGGGGAACTGTGCTTGTTGACATGTTATGATCGCCAAAATAGAACTGTCTTATCTTTTCCGCGATCTGCAGGGACTTTTCGGAACCACGTTTTAGACCAAGGTCGAGAGGAACATATCTTTCAAAACTCTTACTCAAACTTGTCCAACTCGATGGTGTGTTGTTTAGAGCTGGGAAAGTATTGCGATATTTTTTTATAAATATAGCCACATTTATTTGTACTATGATTAATCTTACATTAAAACCAAATTGTCGATTGCATGTAGATAAAAAGTACACACAATACATATTTATGGTAATAGCTCTGGTAGAGGGGTGACATATTTTAAGTTTACATAAGTAACAGAGTGGATAGATTTAGACATATATTACTTCGGTAACGTTATAATTCAAATTAGTTGAATTTGATAAATTTGTCATTTTAAAAATTAAATAATATAATGTATTCTAATATATTTTATATTTATCTAATAGTACATTATAGATTAGAAGCTTTCGAATTTAAATCTTTTATATATGGTGGTATATGGTCGTTTTGATAAGTTCTTAACATGAATATTGATTTGTATTTAGTACACGAGTTTTTTTTAATAATAAAGTTATTTTAGTGATGTTATATAGACAATATAAATCAAAAGTGACAGATACTGATAATATTATTTGACTAAGAAAATGGGAAAGTAGATCTAGTAACTATTTTAAATATCAGATAAGATCATTACTACTAAATCTGGAGTGTATAAGGGACGCTAGCAAAATATTCTCTTATGACTCACACGTGGCAGATTCCCTGTATTCTTCGGAATTAGCTCCAATGATATAGGGCACCTTGTTGAACTGTCCAGACTGCATCATTTTGATCGGTTCGTCTGGTAGGAACACCACGTCCCCACTGGACACAGAGCTCTCAGCTGTGGCGACAAAGGGATACTCTTCCCCTCCGTTCTTTTCCTGAAAAATATACAGCGATTATGTTCAGGTCACCTGTTAAAAGCAGTTCCACATGTACTTTCATGCTTTTTTCATTCGCTTCACCGAGGCAGGTACAGTCCCTGGCTGTTCGTATCACTGAAGTAGGTTCACTCCCTGGCGTGGGCTATTCTCGTAAACTGCCCGAGGTATTTGATGCACATTCAGAGAACTAAGAACTTAATATGTATATATACATACACATAATATGTATATATACATACACATAATAGGTATATATACATTACATGTATATATACATATTGTTTAAATCTTGGTTAGAAAATGGTCTTAATTTCTTAATATAATCCCTAAGTGGATGAATTGCCGTTCAACATTATTTGAATGAGTTTAAACATAAATTACATAATTATATAATAACATACTATGTATATTAAAACGTAAATATCACATTATTATTGTGTCTAAAAAAATTGTAATCGAAACCTTTCTTGTAAATTCACGTCCCTTGTTGGAGCTTTAAAATCCAAATTTATTTTTTATCAGTAAGTCTTAGAAGCTCTGAATTTTTTGTCATTATACCCTTAGCACAAACTCTTAAATTTTTGAAGTTGATGTTTATCATATGATAAAATAGGACTCGGAGTTATTCAAGGAACCCCCCTTTCATTGAGTAATTAAATACTTTAATACAGGGATCGACCAATGGTCGATTGCACCACATTTGTCAGTCAATAGTGAATGTCTTAAAGGGGTAGAGGTAGAATAATATAATATAATGCATGTCTAATACCCGGAAAGCGATAAGTGGCGGCAAATAATAACAAAAATGACTATGGCAGTAGCGCAGTGCGGCGACACAAGGCTTTCTACTTTCATTAAACATGACTTATGCACCCCCTGCCCTACTGTTTGTCACATGCCATGCCACTCGCAAATGAAGCAGCCAGGGGCCAGTACCAAGTAGTTATCGTTAATCATACCGGCGCGTCACATAGTAAGCTGCGCCATGTTATATTTTTATTTTTATAATAGGTCGTGCTGTCATATAAATTTTTTTGTCACAATTAATAGAATGATAACTATTAAAATTAAAGCTAGTTGCAGTGTACCGAAAAAATTCCAAAAAATCACTTTTTCAAGAAGAATGGCAACTCTAACTATTTTTTTACTTGAGTAAATTAAAAGAGTGTGTGCCTCATTTGCCATTTTAGTGTATCACTATACAAAAGGGAAAATCTTGAAATATATTTAAATACAAAACATAAACACTGAGTTTCCTTTAGACGAGTAAAAAAAAAGTACAAGAGCTTAAAACCACCTGAAAGGTCAGCAGACGATATTTACAAAACAAAAAGATAAAAATTAGCAGGCTACTATTGCGTCACTTTGTGTAAACAAACCAGTAGTAATCAAGAAAAAATCATTCAAAGATGGAGAATACAATCATAAAACATGCATTCTTGAAGGCTACCGCTTCATTGTTTGATGATTATAATAATAAATGTAATAAGTTAACCACAATGATAATCTAGAACTGTTACGTGTTATGTAGTCAGCCAGAATGCTGTGAGTTTTGTTATTCTTTGCTCTCTTTTTCATTTCCGTTTCCTGAATTCTCAACCATATAATGGGGGCGCTAGGCTGAGTCATATTCTAATGGCATATTATATCTATTACCATCATGTGTAGCTCTTTCAATTACGAATAACTTCCTCAGTCCAAAACTATAGTAAGGTTACAACAACTGGTGACGAGTGATTATTGTTTTTATTTCAAGAACCCTGAGTTTATTTTGTGTCTACTATCGTGTGTGTGTAGCTCTCGTGTGTGCAATTTTTGTACGCCAACAGTCTCGACATGCCTAAGTTTTCCACTTTTGACTCTCGTCTTGAGGACATCAAGTAATATTTTGCCAGGTTTGAACATTTCTCCACCACTGAAACAATTGCAGCTGACGTAAGAGTTGCTTGGTTCCTGAGATGCATTGGCCCAGTCGCCTACCAGATCTTAACAGATCTCTGCTCACCGGTCGCGCCGGGAACCAAGGTTTTCGACCAACTAAGGACTCTCCTCGAAACTCACTACGCTCCCACAAGATCAGTGTACGATCGTTCTGCCTTTGGCTCTCGCAAAAAGCGTGCGGGAGAGTCTTGCGTTGCCTTCAGCCTATCTTTACGTCATCTTGCCGCCACTTGTAGCTTCGGAACATTCCTAGATGACGCCCTCAAGTCATAGCTTTATCACAACATATCGTCGGACATGGTTCGTGACAATATCAGGAATGAAGAGGGTAACTTCAGCTCCATGATTGCTCTCACCACTGGCTACGAGATCCCTGGACCAGCTATTGCACCGGCCAATGCCAGTGACAACCCTAATCTCATCAATGTGGTTCGCCCATTTCAACAGAAGAACAAGAAATTCAAGAAAAAGTTCCAATTCAGTCAAGGACCAAAACCTCAGCTCTCGTCAGGATCCAATCATTAGCCGTCTCAAAGAGCGTTATGTGCAGGTTGTGGTGGGCCCCATGCTAGGTTTAATTGTCCCTTTAAAAATGTGCAATGTCATAACTGTCATTTCAGAAGACATATTGCTAAGGTTTGTCACAGGGTCAAAAATTCCTCTCAGCACCAAGGAGGTGTCCGTAAAATTCAGGAGGACATACCTTTAGTGTCTGTCCAAGCTACTACAGTTTGTGACTTGTACATGGTCAACAGTAGTCAGGCACCAGCTCGCAGCAGTGCCCAGTTGGAAGTCAATAGTGTACCTCTCACCATGGAAGTTGAAACAACGGCCAGCGCTAGTCTTATTGGTGAGCCAGTGTACCTTGCACATTTCAAACAACTTCCTCTGGTGAGTACCACTTCACTTCGTGGTTGCACTGGGCACGAACTAGATCTGTTGGGGGAAACCCCTGTTAGAATTTCTAATCAGGGGCAGTCTGCTACATTACCCCTAGTAGTGGTTTGGGGCTCCTTCTCCCCACTATTGGGCATATCTTGGATCAGCCATATCCATCTGGATTGGAATGCTATCTTTACCATCAACTATGTTCGGCAGGTACAAGGTGATGTTGTGGGCCTGCTCAGGAATAAATATCCCTTAATCTTCAAAGAAGTACCAGATGACATTAAGGGTGTGGAAGTTAATGTAGTTCTGAAATAGGGAGACATTTCGGTATTCTATGGCCCTCGTGTCATTCCTATTCCTTTGAGAAATGCTGCCAAGAAGGCCCTTGAGGAAATTGAATCAAGTGGTTTTATTCAGAAAACCAATAGTCACACCTGGGGAACACCTCTTGTAATTGTTCTCCGGACTAACAAATCTGCACGGGTGTGTGGAGATTTCAGCGTGACAGTAAACCCTCAGTTAAATCTTGAGCACTATCCTCTACCGGTTATTGATGACTTGTCTACTGTTCAAGGTTTTGTTTTCAGTGTACTCGATCTCACCCAGGCTTACCAACAGCTAAAGTTGGGACCAGCTTCTCAGGAGATTTTGAATTTGAGCACTCCGTATGGCCTATACAAGTGCCTTCACCTTCTATATTGTTTGTCTTCGGCTCCAGCCATCTTTAAAAGTGTCGTTAGTCAGGTATTGAAGGTATTGATTGTTTTAATTATTTAGATGACATATTAGTGCCAGGTAACACAGCTGAGGAGTTCTTAAGTAAAGTAGAAGATATTCTACAAAGATTTGTGGAAACTGTCAAACAGGAAAACTGTCATTTCCTAAAGACAAGGATTATATTTTTGGGTCACATTTTGGATGCCCAAGGGCTGCATCCAGATCAGGACCACGTCCAGGCTCTCCTTCAAGCCAAAGAGACTTCATCAAAATATGAACTTCACTCGTTCATTGGGTTTGTAACCTCTTACGCAAAGTTCATCCCCAACATGTCCACTATGCTTCGTCCATTGTATGCCTTACTCAAGCAGGATGTGAATTGGAAGTGGGGATCTGAGCAACAAAGGGCTTATCAGTGTCTTTGGGAATTGAGTGGCAATCAGGTGCTTATTCCTTACTCTACTGGCTTGTCCCTTAGAATGACCAGTCATGCCTCTCAGTATGGTGCGGGTGCTGTCATATCCCACATCTTCCCCAATGGGGTGGAACGCCCTATCGCTTTGACATCTAAGACCTTCTCCAATACTGAGAAAAACTAGCCCCAGCACGAGCGTGAGGCTGCAACGATTATTTTTGGACTTAAGAAATTTAGCAAATACCTGTTTGGCCGACCTTTTGAGCAATGCACTGACAATGCAGAGTTGGTATCTATTTTTTGGTCTAAATATAAAATGCGATCTCTCAATGCTCTTCGCCTACAACGTTGGGCCATCCTGTTGTCAGCCTTCCAGTATATGATCACATCTATAAAATCTTAACTGATTCCTCATGCTGATTTTCTTCATTGAAACCCTCTACCCGATCATACTGAGGTGGAGTCCGACATCTACAAGATCTCCTTGGTGTCCCTGGGACCTCTCATTGTGATCCAGGTGACCACTGAGACCAGGAAGGATCCCATATTGAGTCAAGTGCTCACATGTGTCCTCATTGGTTGGCTTGATGTGGTGCCCGATGAAGGTCTTCACCATTTCATCGGCGAACTCTGGAATTGTCGGCAGAATCTGATTGTTTATTGTGGTTGTCTAGGGTCATCGTCCCGACATTGCTTCATCCCTAAGCCCTGGAGCTCCTTCATGAGCTTCATCCTGGCTCTAGTCACATGAAGAACCTAGCACGTGGTTTTTTGTGGTGGCCAGATCTCGATGACAAATTGGAAGCTAGGGTAAACAGGTGTGGTGTTTGCCAACCACTCCAGTCAACTGCTTTTCGCGAGCCTCTGATTACTTGGTCCTGGTCTAATAGAAGGTGGCAAAGGATTTATATTGATTTTGCTGAATTTGAAGGTAATAATCTACCCATTACTGTAGATGGTCATTCTAAATGGCCCGAGGTCCACATCATGCACGTAAGCACATCGGCAGAGCAAACTTATGAAACTCTGCGCTCAATGTTTGCAGCCTGGGGGCTGCCCAAGGAGGTTGTTTCTGACAACGGTCCACCGTTCTCATCAGCTGCATTCGCTAGTTTTCTGTCTAACCATGGAATTGTACATTCCCCTTCTCCTGTTTATCACCACCAATCTAACAGTTTGGTGGAGATTGCCGTTAAGACCATGAAACAGTTGTTTGATGTTTCTACTAAATCAAGACCCCTTCAGCATAAAGTAGACGCCTTTATTTTAGCATATCGCAACACGTCTTACACCGTAACTAAGGTGACACAAGTTGAAGTATTTTTGGGCCAAAACCCCGCGTTAATCTTTCACTTCTCCACCCATCCATGACTCTCAAGCAAAGATTAAAGGAGGCACAGGCAAAATTCACTGCTTCATAATATTCCAAGGTCACACATTTCTCCCCAGGTGACCTAGTGTGGGTGCGCTCTGTAACTCATCGCAAACTCAAGGTGGTTCCAGGTGAAATTCAGCATAGAGTCTCAACTATCTCATATCTAGTGATTGTTCGTGGACGTTCCAAACAAATTTAAACATCCCATTTATGCCTTCGGGACCCCAAGGCTGTTCCAGTTGAGTTGTCATTGGAGATAGTCAAGCAGACCATGCCAGCACCTATGCCTACTCCTACATCTGATGGATCTACACCGGGCCCTCTAATTCAGCCACCTCCAGTTGCTGACCCCTGCCAGCATCCACAGCTTCGGAGCCCTCCACGGATTCCACTCCAGAGTCCCTTCGTCAGGTTCCCAGCTTGATGGCTCCGACTCACACCCCTGTGAGACCTGCCACAGCGTCTCCGAGAGTGTCTGCCCCCCGAGAAACCTCGTTAAACTCATTGCCCATGGCCATCCCAGTAACAATTCGCTCTGGACGTCAGGTCATCAAACCCCAATGCCCGGACTTTGTCTATGTTTCACATTATTCAGAGCTTTGATTGTGTTCTTTTCTCGCTCACTGTACTTGATTGAAATAAATACTATTAATGGTACCAAGGACTTATTGTTACTCTTGTACTCTATATGGCAGCGACGGCAATCAATGATAAGTTAATTATGTGTGGGAGAGTGTTATATTAGTCAGCCAGAAGGTTGTGAATTTTTTAATTCTTTACTCTCTTTTTAATTTCCGTTTCCTGGACTCCCAACAATGTAATGGTGGTGCTAGGCTGAGTCATATTCTAATGGCATATTATATCTATTATCATCATGCATAATTCTTTCAATTACGAATAACTTCCTCAGTCCAAAATTATAGTAAGGTTACAACATTACGCAACGAGTTGAAACAATGACTAGTGATTTACTGATGTAAACAAAGTCACGTGGAAGTTTTTGCTCTGATTTGATACTGAATGGACTTCAATGATATCCTTTCACTAAATAGTCCCTTCTATGTTTTGTATTAATTTTTTTTTTAAATAACGTTGTAAAATTATTATAACTAAAATTATCCCTTCATTTGACTTAGAGATTATACTTAAAGCTTTGCAAGCACTATTCAAATACCAAAAAAAGCCTGACTCAACGTTGAAGGACCCCATGGTACAGTCCTTATCACATGTTAACGTCAAGTCATCAACGGTCAGTTGACATTTCATCCCGGCAGCGTTAAGTGACGGTTGTGAGTGTTGAGTGCTTTCCGTCTATTGATGGCATTTTCTGAGTCTGTCCAGAGTTTTGTTAAACATAAGAAAGGAAATTTAAAAGTATTAAAGAATACCAAAAATCGTAGTGACATACTTTGCTATGGTGTTGACTATACATTGTCACGCCTGTTTAAAGTATTTCACTGGTGTTCCACCAATCATGTAGATCCTTCGGTTACAGTTCTCATTAGAGAGGTTCGTGGGATTAAATAAATAACTATAGTAGCTGGTTTAAATAGTGCTTGTATATTTTAATTAGAGTAATATATTTCTAACAAGACGACCGCGTGCTTACATGAACGGTTACTTACCGGAAATATTTGATACAATACAGCACTGCCACAAGAGTTCAAATATGATTATGCTACCATTTTCACACGCCCCCTCAACAAGCTACTACCTGACATTGAATGGCGGCGCCCCCTTAATCTCTTAACACACAACATGTTTCTAAAAGTAACAAACTTACTCTTTGCCAATGGTTTGGTAAACATATCAGCCATTTTGTCTTCAGAAATTTATATATTATAAAGTTATTACACCTTTTATCTTTTGCTTAGTAAAATTGAACTTTATGTCTACATGTTTAATTAGCTTGTTGTTTTCAGGATTGTTTCCTAGGTTAATTGCTGCTTGGTTGTCGACAAAAATAGCAACTAGTTTAACACTAAACAACTTAAAATAATCAATTAGCTTTTTCAGCCAACAGGCTTCAACCACACTTGAACTTAATGCAATACACTCTGCTTCAGTAGATGATATAATTACAGTTTGTTTTTTCTTTGACGACCAAGTAACAATACACCCAAACATTTAAAAAAACAATACCTGATGTGGACTTTCTATCATTTGTATCAGTTCTCCAGTCATAGGCCACAAACCCACACAAAACTTAACTGCTTGAGTAGCTATTAAAGATAAATTTCAAATGTTATATACTTTTAACATACCTTAACACTCTTTTAATAGCTTTGTACAAGACTGCAGTGGCATAATTTTGATATCGACTTAAATACGATAGACCAGTACACAAATCTGGTCATGTTCCTGCGACCACAAACATAAGACACCCTATTATTTGTCTGCATTTTGACTCTAATAATAGATTACGTGTTTCAGACGTAACCAATTTAAACTTATTTTCCATAGGTGTGGACATAGGCTTAGACTCTACTATACCAAATCGTATTAATACTTTCTCTTAGTAGTTTGTTTAGCTAAGTTCAGTCACATCTCTTTCTAGATCTTGGTTAATACATGTAACTAAGTAGTTGGTTGCCAAACCTAAATCCTTCATACAAAAAATTTAACTCAAATAACCTTTTAAATCATCAATTTCTTTTCTACTTGTGTCTAACAACAAAATATCATCTACAATCAACAATAAATACAATTTGCTCTCGGTCCAACATTTAGTAGACAAACAAAATTCGTTTTGAGAGTGAACAGATCCCTTTTTAGTTATTATGTGATCAAAATTCAAATTTAAGTATTTTGGTGATTTATTTAGGCCACTTATTGAGTTTACACACCTAATTGTGGTTTAAGCCCACAGGTAATCTCATGTAAAGTTCTTACTTGATATTGTCATACCAAAAAGGCACTGTGAACGTCCATTTGATGGACTGGTAAACTTAACTTACTTGCAAAAGCCAATACAATATTAAATGTTGTAATTTTCGTGACCGAAGGCAAACAACCATGTTTTAATTTGAGATTGGTTTCCCACACTGTCATATTTCACTCTGTAGACCCACCTACTATCTATTACCCGATTGTTTTCTGGAGTTGGCACATCTGTCCACGAGTTGTTTTCGAATAGTACACTTAATTATTTGTCCATAGCATATATCCACTTATCATAATATACACTATTTATTGCCTCTTCATATGAGTTTGGCTCTTGAAGCTTGTTTATAAAACTCATTTCATAATATTTGTGCCATACAGGTTTCTTTGTAAATCTCTTCCCAGACTCTCTTGCCCCATCAGAGTTTTATTGTGATTTTTATAGCTGGTTTGCTTCTTGCGTTTATGGATCACCATTTTCATCACTGTTGTATGATTTAGACTCCAGTTTCTCAATCATCTACCGAACTTAATCATTGGTTTGACGTGGTTCATTGTCTTTTCCAAACGCTACATCTCTTCTTACGTCCACTGTGTTTATGTTGGGAAAGTAGATCCGGTACTCTTTTGTATTCTCTCCGTAGCCAACGAACAGTCCATTCACACTCTTCGGGTCCCATTTCCAGCGTTTCTGTTTGGGGACACGTACATTCACTTGAGAGCCGACTATCTTTAACTTGTTTACATCATACATTTCGTGAAACCAGAGTTCATATGGAGTTTTGTCAGGCACATTGCTTCTTAATATTCTGTTTAACACAAATATGTCTGTGTTGACCGCTTCAGCCCATAGATTTTTATTTAAATTTTTATCCATTAACATGGACCATGAGGCTTCCACAATGGTAAGATTATTCCTCTCCAACCTTCCCATTTTTCTCAGGAGTATACGCCACAGATTCCTGGTGTCTAACGCCTTTCTCATAAAAAAAAAACCCCTCTCAGTTCACTGTTTAGAAATTCAGTTCCATTATCAGTTCGTACTATTTTCCCTCGGTTTCCCGTGTCCTTCTCGGCTAGGTTTAAAAACTGTTTCCCATTGTTTGTCATTTCACTTCTATTTGGAAGGAAATACACATGTCTGTAGCCAGAATAATAATCCTTTATTAACAGAATATACTTTGAACCACCAAGCAATGGCACTTACAATGGCCCGCACACATCCATGTGTACTAGTTTACAAGTTAGAGTTATTGACGTTCCACTTCGCTTGAATGGTGATTTATGCATTTTTCCTTTTAGACAACTATCACAACTTTTTCCATCTACTCATATGTTATATTATTTCTGCTCAATATCGTCTTCACATATTCTACATTCTGATGACCTAGACGTTCATGCCACTCTATTAGACTGTCCTTCCCATAACCTATAGCGGCATGTTGATTTGAACTGAAATGAATAATATACAGCTTGTTATGTCACCTATTACGATCTTTTTAAAAATGAATGGTTCAGTGTATGTTGCAAATAGTTCTTTTACGTGGCACATATGTTCAATTTGCCCCGGTATCGACTATCCAATTTTGGTTATTATCGAAGTTGGCCATGAATGCGTTCCCTTTAGTATCATTAATTGACTTTGCACTATTGTTTCCCTTATGCCGTAGTTTGTTTAGTCGATCTTTACAATCATTAATATGATGACCAATCTTTTTACAAAAATGGCACGACCCCTTTGATAATTTACAGTCTCGCTTGAAGTGACCCGTTTTACCACACGTGAAACATTTTATCGCACTTTGGTAGCCAGTGCCACTGAAGTCCCTGCAGTTGTCGGTACATCAATCTCATGTTGCTGCCCCTCCTCAACGAGTATACGTGCTTTCAACTCATCAATGCTTTGTTTTTCCGTTGGTACAGACTCTCAGGCCGCGACAAAATGTTTGAACTTACTTGGTAACGACATTAATATCTTCGTGATTAACATGTTATCAGAAATATTTTCTCCCACTCTGAGAGCTGTTTTTCCTCAGATTTTTTTGAGCTTGTCAAAAATGGTTAAAATGTCTTCTTCTTCTTCTTCTTCTTCTTCTTCTTCTTCACACTTCAGTGAGAAGAATTTCTGTGGTTCTAGGTGCAAACTGATTTCAGACTTTCTCTCATATATCGCCATTAATTTTGTCCACAGTTCCGCGGCTGATGTGTTGATTACGTGCACTATTACTTTTTCGTTCAGATGTGTCACGATAATTCCTTGAGCCTTCCCATCCTTTGAGATCCAGTCGGCGTAATTTGTAGCTGTTTCCACCAGTTTTTGTTCACTCCCGTCGACCACGCCATATAACCCCATTGATTGTAGTATAACTTTAATTTGGAATTTCCAGACATTCCAATTTGAGCTTCCCTCTAGCTTCTCACCCGTGTTTAAATATACTATATCCATACTTGTTGCAATCTTTTAAAAATATAAAAACACTACCACTTTATCTGCCGACAGACGATCACAGCGCCGTGGTACACAAAATAATTTTCTGAATCAATTTTTATCTATTCAATCCACGCTACCTGGGCCCATAGCCTGTTACAGTTATTATTAAAGAGGCTCGTGGGATTAAATAAATAACTTTAATATATGGTTTAAATCGTGCTTGTATATTTTAATTAGAATAATATATTGCTAACAAGACAATCACATGCTTACACGAACGATTACTGACCGGAAGTGTATGATACATTAGAGTGTTGCCACTAGAGTTCAAATATGATTATGTTGCCATTTTCACACTTTCGCGTAGTGATATAGGAATATTTGTTTACTCCAGGTCTCAGGTTAGGCTTATAACGAACCACGGGTTGGGCTCCTTTTGTTACTAGCCGTTCGCCGTTCTCGTTTCTTATCTTACGTTAGGCTCTCGTTGTTAGTCTTTTAGCTATATTATACGGAACTGCATTAATAGGATGTTACTTTAAAAAAATACTTGTTCAGTCGTTGCAATTTATTTAAATAAATACGTATTGTTTGTTACATCATTTAACACTCAAACATGCTGATAATATACATTTTATAACGACAGTTCAAAACACGTCTACTCCACATGACGATTCAGCGGGGAAGACCAGTACAAAACACGTCTGTTTCACTTGACGATAACATAGAGACCTACCGTTTCCTACAGATACAACAACTAATTTAAATGAACTAAATTTAGAATTGTGAGGCAAAAGATAAAACAATAATGCACATGATGAGTGCTGTAAAAAGTTATGATCATTTTTATCTATTATTTTCAGCCGTTAAAATAGTGATGATTCAGTGTAAATAGTACCTTGCACAGTTGATTTCCAAAATTAACAATCATATATTTTACAAATCACACCTGAATAACTAAATTATAATTTGAATGTTAACTTGACTTCTACTACACTTGTAAACAAAGTCCTCCCACTATTATCACCACCCACATGAGCGTCTACAAATCGAACCTGAGTCTTACTGGCCCAACCCTACTTAACACCTCAGTAGAACCTAAACTACCGGCCATTACATCCCTACCCTTACTTATTCACATTGTTTGAATTTGTACCAATTGGGACATGGTATATATAAACTGTGAAAAGGGTACTCGAAGCTTCTTTATTTCCTGCTTCTGTTGGTTAGGCCGGTGACTCTGTTTAGTCATCTTGTTGACCCCCCACAGGAAAAGGAAACAAATTAACTGTCGGTTCCTAAATATTTAAATATTACTGACAAAATGTCCTTATCAAAGTTTTTGTCAATAGTTGAAATTATGGCGCTCGAATATTATTGCAGGTGATTTTAAACATTTTCCTGGCCTGTCACTAGAGATTGATATAGATAGATTCATCCTCATATACCCATGAATATCGTGTTGCAATTTTTAAAGGTTTGTTTCGAGCATTTCGATAGTTATTATTTTTCCTATTTTCAGAAAATTGAGCCAATTGAAACATTTATTAGGTATCTTTTTACAAATACTGATGTCGAACTTATTTAAAAGATAATCAGAGAACAGTTTGGGTAAGCCAAAGCAAAACTAGAAAAGGAAATAATTTATTGACAAAATCACGTTGAAATAAACTCCAAGCGTTCAAAAGATCGATTGGGTTTTTGGCGCAGTGTGACTGGAAGTCAGTACCACCGACCACGATACATTGCGATGAAAACATCATGCCTATTGGTTTCAACATACTTAAGCGAATCAGCGTTTTCGAAATTAATTTTATTAATAATATATAATTATCGAACAGGACTCACTGATTCTAACCCGGAAATTTGTTTAAGATTGGCAGTCACAAATTATTCCCCCAATCTAAAAAAACCCATCAGATTAAAATAAATCCCACTAATCACAATACTTATATATATATATTATTATTATTATTTGTCGGGTGAAATTTATACCGTAAAACATTCTTTGTTATAAAACATGTCATATTTCCATTTATTTAAACTAAATTTCTTTCCTTCTTGTTATGATTGCTTTTTTTTCATATAAAAGTGTGGTCGATCTTGAAATAGCTTCTTTTTTTCCCCCCAAGGTATCTCATAAATGGCTCTAAAGTTTGCCGACCCCTCCTTTAATATATTTAAACACACACTAATATTTTTTATTGGGTATCACATAAATAATTTTAAAGTGTATTGATTTTAACTACTTATTGATATCTATTTATTAATATAAATTGTTTTCTTATACACGGTAATTATTCTTACCTGTTGTATTATTACATATTTTTCAGTGTTTACCCATTATTAGGGGTCCTGTGATTGTTAGTATTATAATACATTAAATGGAATTATTATTATTACTAGGTGTATATTAACAAGGGACGGTCAGTTCATCTAGGGTGTGTCAAAGATTGTACACCTAACTAAGGTATAATTGAGATTATTAAATCTTTGTCATGGTGAAACAAGAGATTTATCAAAAAATAATTGTAACTCACTTCCTGTGAGAGAGCTTTCCCCTGTGCTGCTATGAGTTCGTCAGCAGTAAGTGTCCTAAGAAAATCTACCAGAGCTTGGTCATCGTCTCCAGTGTACCCCAGAGCTTGTCCCATCCGGAAAGCTCGCTCGCGAGGATCTGACATGTACGACCATGGGTTGAACACAGAGCCGCTCTCTGAAATGGCCCTAGTAAAGAGACCTATGAAAAAAATTAATATATATATGAAGTAACTGAAATACTGGTATTTACTGCATTCTTTAAAATTTATATTTTCATAAAAATAAAATGTTGACAATCAATAAGTGAATTGTTATTTTCTTAAACTCTCCTCCAAACTCACCTCCCCACAAACACACAAACACACACACACACCCTTTTGGTTTAGCCCTGATGCAAGAATAAACTGCAAAAAACAACTTGACTCAGCCAGCATCCTTCACTTCCTCTGAAATTGATAGCATTTACCCTGCTTGCAGTGGTGGCTCGTGAGTAAACCTTAAGGACGGGCGCTCTCTTAAAAATTGTCGAATTAGGTAGACCACAGCTTACCGTATATGATATATCAACCTTATACCATCCTATATTTAGCTGACAAACTACACTATAAAATGTATAAAAAGGATAACGTTAATAAAGTAAATAGAAGCTATGTATAAAAGTAGAGATCTAAGTTTGACCGTCGTGAAATCCCCATCCATAACAAAAAACAAAAAACATATAGATCGGTTCTTAACCCTCTCTTGAACACTATACACACATTATACTTTAATAATTAGTGTATCAGTAAGTTTATCATTTGAAATAAACTCAAATCTGGCACTGGCCTTGCATTGCTTTTAATTTCAAACTTAACTTCTAACGATAAAGAACCAAAATTCAGTTTCATTTTTTTAATATCGTAAACTTTCATTATTCACGAATGTAATCTAAAACACGAGCGAGAACCAGTAGTTTCACACACATAATACAACTCGACGATTGATAAGGCGACAGCAGACCACACATGTGCTCAGCCCGAGAAACTTGGCTTAGTGTAAGAAGGTGACGTCAGGTTGCCATGGCAACCACCCTGTGACGTACGCAGCGTTCAGGGGCGTTGCTGGGTCAGCCTGACCAAGAGTATGTTAACAGACGCGCTTTATATCACGCTTTGACGCTATTATGGTTTTGCTAATTTCCCCACTAAAATGGGAAGAAGATATAACAATTTTTAAATTGATTTATGTTTTTCAATATGTAATAAAAAAAAAATGAGAAAATTAGTATGAATTTCAAAATATGTTTTGTTTATTCTTTTGCTTTATTTTGAGGGAGGACGGCGCCCCAAAGCCCCCCTTCATGAGCCACACCTGCTTGCTTGTTACCACTATGTTGAAGCTTGTAAGCCTAGGTCCTAAGACATAGGCTAATCAGTCAAGGAACACCTGTGACACCACGGGGTAAATAGAATGTATATATTGTACAGAGACTTTTTATTTATGCAACTATGCATATTGTTTTGTGATTCTGATATTGTATCTTCATACATTTATTTTATTTTCAATTGCGTTTGTTATCAAACACATGAAAAAGTATTTATTTTGAGTAAACATTAAAATTAAAATGTAAACATTAAGTAATGAAATATTTTAAGTCCTTTTCAATTTCATCCGGCACGAATAATAAAGTATTTTTCTTAAATGAATGAAAAACACTAGGCAGTTGGTTAAAAAGAATTTAAAAGATTTAAAAAATAAATTATTAACGATTTAAAACTAGACATAATACACCTTTCTAGTTTGATTAATGTCATTCCTTACGCGTGTAAACACGTCCTTGTACCTGCAGATAGGGGTGACAATATTTGATAATTGACGCTGGCTCCCCCTGCGCTTTGTCCAAAGATCGTCACATTATCAGGGTCCCCTCCAAATTTAGCGATGTTCTGTTTGACCCAGCGTAATGCCGCTGCCTGATCCTTCAGGCCGACGTTAGAAGCGACATCTGTTCCTTCCAAACTGAGAAAACCTGACAAATTGACACTTTAATAGCAAAAACATTCACAAGTAAATACCATATAGGCCCTATGTTACACAATACAAATTATGGTTACAGTTTGTGGTTTGAACCTGATAAGCAGTATATTTCACAATACTTTCTTATTTGGTTTTATATTCATACAAAGTATATTTAAAACTATATTAATAAATAGGGATACTTTTCATAAAACCATCAGGGTTATACTCATACGAGCTGCATTATATTCTGGTAGATAGTATCAGTTTCAGTGTTCAATAATAATATTAGAAACTTTGTAATTGTTTATATACTTATATGTTGTTATTTCACATACCGATCACTCCCAGTCGGTAATTGATAGTAACAACAACAATGCCTTCATCGACTAGATAGTCTGGTCCAAACCCTTTTGTTGTTCCGGAGCCTTTGATAAAGCCACCTCCATGTATCCATACCATGACTGGTTTCAGCGAACTCTCAGTACTTTCTGGGAGCTGAAATATATTCAAATAATACATTAATATAATTCTAATTAAAACGTTTGACAGGTTTATGCATATTTTTAACAAATAATATTAGGAATTTTAAATTCTAGTAGGTGTATTATAATAGGTTTAACATACGATTTTTTAAAATTTTCAGAACTTTTATAGAATTCATGTTAATAATTAGTGTTTATTTAAATTAAAATTAAATCAATAGTCGTCTAATTTTATATTGAAATATAATTCTGACTCAGACACTGGAAGTTTAAAAGCGTGTTTACACGTTTAATATTTGGAAGTTTTTACTCTCATAGAATAATTATTTTTGTGGATGACAGAGAATGGTATTCACATATTTTTACTCACACACTAGGAACAATATCTACTTTGATACACTAACACCAGATCAATGTATGCCTTAGTACAGTAGTCTCATGGCTTCTTTGGTGCTGACTGACAGTACACAGCTGACGGCTTTGAAAAGTTACCAGACCAAATTTTGTATCCCTACGCCGAGCCATATGATCTGCAACAAGATGTGTTTAGCAGCTGTCACTTCTGACAGTCAAAATTTAGGTATATGCCCGAATGTTGACTGACCAAAGTCTGCTGTGAGCTGTCGGTCAACACCAAAGAAGCTATGGAGCTACTGGCGTTTAGTTGTCAAATTATTGAATCCATCAATAACCTCACATTATTCGATTAAAAACTCTGCTTTAATAATTTCTTTAAAATATAGCAAAGTTTTAAAAGAAACATCAATTCATTATTTTGAGCGCCAGCATTAAAGAGCAACAAAATAATAAAATGTGGCTTTAGCTCAAAAACAACATGATCATATCGTCAAGACTTCCATTAGTAAAGTTTCATTACGGAATAACAGTCATAGTCATGTTATCCTCATTAGTTAACTAGCAAAATACATTTCTTATAAAACATAAGAATTGATCCAAAAAATCTTAATAATCTCAGAACAATTACCCCCTACTCCATTATGTGGTTAACGCTAAACAATTTCATTATAATAACAAAATATTCCATATAACTTCTCAAAAGACAATTAACTAACCATGAAGCTTAACAATTTCATAGTAAAATAAGATCATTCTACGCATCATGTAAATTAAAGCCCAGTTAATAAGTCCCAAATATTTACAAAAGGTCAAAATATAAAATATGTAACTAATAGAATTCAGTATTGAGATTATTTCACAAAGTTAAAGATATCGATAATATCCTAAGTTCAATGATCGATCCCTCCCAGAGCTAGTAATTAAATCGACATTATCTCAACAGTCGATATTATTGACACGACTAAGTTACAAAATTAACCACGTAGAAAATAAAAAACAGATCTTATTTTTATTTAAAGCATTTAAGAAATGGTAGAAAGAAAATTTTGAAATATGTAACGAAAATTTTAAATAAAGAGAAAATATACTAAAATTGCCAAAGAGAACTTAGACCTTAAATTTTAACAATCTGAAGCCGAAGCTTCTCCTTTCCCAAATATAATCAAGTCCAAGAGTGAAGACAAGATGTCCTGCCGCCACTATATATACAACAAAACCCAGAGAAAATGGAAGATGTGATAAAGGGTGGGGGACAACATATGGAACACTCGGGAACAATATACGCATGGCACCATAGCTCCAAAACAGTTTCTTAGAGCTTCGAGATTATCCTAGAACATAAACGAGTAAAGTGTCTTTGCCGCTAGAGCTCTTTGCATCTCAAGTTCTTTGTCACTACTTCATAACAATACTGGTGGTCCGTCTAATTCAGGCCACAGGTGCGTGGAGTTGTGATTGATATTTTCTCGCGTTGGTGTTCTGCATCTGCGCTGGGAGTGGTGCAATGGGGTAAAAAACAAGTTTCTCTTCAATTCTTGTAGCCCAAAGCTATAATATTATATGCCACAGTAAAATAATGTTCATATAGCTGTCCAGAACGTATTGAAAATATATAGTACACCAGCTTGTCATAAAAATTTAACTCGACGTTTTTATAAATATGAACCAACAAAATATTTTTCTTTCCAATGTCAAACAGTAATTCAACACTGGGATATTTTAGCAATACATGGAATTTAAGAAACAATGTAGCAATGGAACTCGTTTTTCAAATCAAAATACACTTCTGATGCCATATTGTACAAACTGATATTGATTATAGTTTTCATTTTCCTATTTACATACTTGCATTATTATAGGCCAACTAACAACATACCATTATAATGTAATATATGCTACAATGGCATTGTTGTGCTGTTAAGTTGATTCACCCAAGCACACATAACAAGATCATGAACCATTCGTGCTGTGTGATATCGGTGATGTTCTAATCGTCTTCACATAGCATTCAAACATAATGTTATAAACCAGGCAGAACATAATAAAATCCCACACCTGACATATATTGAGGAATTGAATTACATGAAGCAATACTTACCTGAGGAGAATACACATTTAGATATAAGCAATCTTCTTGACTTTTGCCTGATTGAGGACAGGAGGCACCCTCTGATAGAGCGTCCTTCGTACCATTCCAAGAATCGGGGTCTTGTGGTGCCTAGAAAAAACAAAACAATATTAAGGTTTAATGCATTATAGTATGGTACAACGCAATGTACTAGTTTCGTGGAGTTTTAGAACTTTAATAATAGTTTCAAGAACTTCCTGACAATAATGTGAGAGTAGTATATATTTTAGAGATTAAATCTAAATTTAATTATAAATTTAAAAGCGCTCTGAACATCAAAAGCACAATTATTAATAAAAATATACGATTTTTAATTAAACATAATGTCTTACTTAAGTCTTAAGTCTTACTTTAGTTTTTTTTATTTAAAGAACTGGCCTAACCTCTTTGCTCAACTATATAAGGCATTTACAATTACTTCACTCAATGATTCTTTCTAAAAACAACATTCATTAAAATGTGTCTTTTTAAGTATATAATTGACCAGATTTAAGTGGTGCCTGTACCGTTAAATCAAATTTTATTTGTATTTGGTTTTGCTTCTATTATTGTCGTGCACTGCTTGTACATTAACTGCTATGTACATTACTATTCGCTATTATCTATGCATCAATACAAACCCATCCTTACTCGTGTTTATGTCTGTGTTACTTACGTGAAAATTAGTGAAAAAAAAAGTAGATTATTATGATTGTGACATAAATAACAATATGTTGCCATGCATTTATTTTGTCAAAATTATTGCAAAGTTAATATAATTTATTTCGTAGTAGAAAATGTTGATACTGGGACAACCTTGAACCTAAGTTCTCCTACGGGAGGTTTGGCGTACGCTATCCCTTGAAATCTGTAGTAAGTCCCGCCAGAAGCCCTGGAAGTAACAGCAACACCTCTTAGTAGACCTTGAGCCACAGTCACGTGCACCACTGTTACTCCACACACCTTAAAAAACATGTAATAACTTAGTATTCCTCTAGAGTTAATTGATATACAATTATCTAAGTTCGTATTTATTAATGGTAATAATATTATTTTAATTTGTAAATAGTTTCTAAATCAAATATGGAAGGCTGCAAAGTTTATTGTAATCTCTATCATCACTTGTCCTCATCAAGTCCAACAATTATTATAGAAAAGTTAATACACGTATTTCAAAAGAAAGATATTTTAAAAATTCCTAAACTATCACTTGTGCTACATTTCAGGTTAAATAAAGTACCTTTTGTTTTAGAAAATGTCTGATGGACTGTGTACATTCCATATCAAACAAAAAGCTTTTATAGCTATCACCTTTAAACATGCACTTTGGACAGAAAGCCATTTAAAGGTTTTTTATGAAAAAAAGAAATTCCATATCTTAACATACTGTTTGAATGTGTATTATAGAAGAAGGAACACGAGAAAATTATTACTGTTAATAAAAGTAAAATAATATAATAGTAGATTCATATGATTGACAAACATATTATCTTACGCCTTAATGTTGAAAGGAAATATATTCTTGATCAAATAACTATATATTCATTATCATGTACTTGGTACTATTGATTACAGTTTAAGCAGGAGACAAACTTAATAAGTAGCAGTATCTTTAAATTTTAATTTTCTATATTCAATATTATTATAAATTGAAAAACAGTTACGATATTTCAAAATAAACTTAAGTTGTGTATAAGGATGGTCTGGATCCTCCTAGAAATTGCTGCCCTCCCGACACCCTAGATTTAACTAGCCCAAAAAGGGTGAGGTCCACTTATATGTGTATAAACTTAAACCATCGTGTTTTTAATTTTAATAATTTACTTACACATTGCACTCTTTAAAATATATTTTCAAACACTAGTTTAGCTATCATTTCGAATAAATAATAGGTTTTGATACATACAATATGGTATCTGAAAATAAAGAATGTTTCTCTGAATGAAACGAGTTATCGGATCTGAGGAAAGGAGACAAACGTTTTGTTATAAATGGTAAAATCATACTTTAAGAACTAACAAGATGAAACCCGCCTCGGTGGCGTAGTTGGCTGACTCGCTTGTCGTGTTGAGCTCGACTGCTGAGGACGGGGAGATCGAGGTTCGAATCTAGGTCGGGTGAACTGGGGGTGGTTTTTCCTAAATGGTTTTCCGCTCTCCCTCCACGCAAATGTGGCTTCACTTCCTCTAATTCAACCTCCCCAATTCCTAATACATTAGAGTAATTAGTACTTAAAGCGTATAACCCAAACGGGTGGTAAGACGCGGTGCTAAAATATTATATTATTATAACAAGATGAAATAAAATCTTATATAAAAGAGCAACTGCCAGAAACTAAGATGGTAGCTTATTATCAGGGTTCGATTC
>CABEEJ010001546.1:27851-58654 GCA_901482245.1 Timema douglasi
TCATTAGGATTGATAAAGATATGTCAAAGATAAATTTGAAACTGTGGTTGGAAAATCGCCTCGTGTCCAAATTAAACTTACAATTCATCTGTGAGGTGTTATCAATTTGTTCTTATCTGTGTCAAAAGTGTGAATAAGTACTGCCCATTTGGCTTTACTATTCTTGTTTTTTTTTATTTGAGGCAATCACAAATAGACCTAATGTTAGCTACTCTATTTTTGTGAACGAGTTTTATTCTTCATGTGATAAAAATATAATTAGGGCACTGCTTCTTACTACTCGTTTGGCTTATGTCTTCAGTTATCTAGTCTATTGTGAGAGTGACACCTTAGACCATGTGGTCACTGAATTGGATCAGTTTTCTATTAAATTAGCTATAAATGTATGTCTTCATTACTTAAAATTATCAAAGTGATAGTAACAGTTGTAAGTTTTGATACATGAATTTTGAATTTACTTGGGAAGTATTAGGGGTGAATAAGATAGTGTCAGCCACCCCACCCAAGATAAAAGCATGGGGGATTGAAACCTCCACCCCTGGACCATCTGTTCAGGAGCACTACCAATTTTTATTCTTGAGAAACACATCTCTTCTGTTTTCATTTTCAAAAACATAAATTTATTGGTTTTTCAAGTCCACCATATCCAATGTACACACCTTGTCGAGGATGACATGAGCGGATATTGCAACAATATTACATTTCTTCGGCACAATTTAGAATATACACACATCTACCTAGCCCAACTTTTATAGTGTGTGTGTGTGTGTGTGTGTGTGTGTGTGTACATGTATATGCCTGCTTAGTCAACCAGAAGAAAATTGGTTTTAAACAGATATCCTGCAATAACAATGCAATGTATTTGTTAAAAATCGACCAACACTTCTTTGTCAAATGTTCTTCACAAGGCCTAAATAGCCTGCATTTTACAGTAACGCTTCTAAATAGCCTACATGTAATAAAATTTAACCCATCAAATACATCCCTAATTAGTGAGTTATGACTTGAGATAATAACAGAAGTACCGTACCAATATAATATTTTTACATAAGATTCCAACATATAATTGTACAAGGTGAAATAATAATGGGAAAATATAATACATTTGTTAACTGCTGGGTTCAAAGCAATATTGTGACGTTTGTTTGGGGTTAGAATTTCCTGACACTGACACGTGCACACACTCAGATAAATCGGACTGGCTCCTAGGTTTCCAAGAGATGCCGCTCTTATCAGTCCGTGCAGGTGCTGTACTCGTGACCTTGTTATATTTAGGGGAATGATGATACTACAGCAAGACTTTCTGCTTATATTGAGACCTATGACCTAGCGCACCAAAGCTCTACAACAGGCATGTCAAATTTGCGGCTCGTGGGCCGCATGTGGCCCGATCCATGATTCTGTGCGGCCTACGGACCTTTTTAAGAACCATATACAAATGTGGCCAGATCCATATTATTATATACATGGTAGAAATACACCATTTTATATTATGTCATATAGCTATTAGGCATTATTTGGAGAAATATTGCACTTGAGGACCTAATTTTTACTTTTTACTCACCAGAGATCGATTAACAAAAAATGTAAAATTTACACGCCCGTGTCCCATGTGTGACACCGTATAATTGTGTGAGGAGTTGCTTTATCTTATGGTAAGGAACAAACACCCGAAAGGTCACGGCTTACGGAACACATTTGTCAACATTGAAAAGTGACTCAAACACAAGAGTTTATAATAATCACACCATTGGGGAGGGGGGGTAGTAGGGGGGGGGGAGAAAAATATAGTAAGGAATTTGAATTAAATTTGTTCTTAAGATGTTAATAATAGATAATTTTCTGAAATGCGGCACCCTTAGCATTTTCATTATTAAATGTGGCCTTTTTGATCAAACGAGTTTGATACGTCTGTTCTACAACTAGCTATGATCCAGTGCGGTAAGCGAGAAATTGGCCACGCAGACGTTTAGCTCTAACGCAATATTTAGTTATTTCTTACTTATTCTATGGCATTAGGAAATCTAAAGTGCGTTGCCGCACTTACAAAAGTACGCCACCTATCCCTATCTTTAGTTAGTTGTATCCAGTCCAGCTCATTACACCCTATTTCTTTCAGGATGCATTCTAATGCTATCCTCTACTATGTGTTATTTCAAAATATGGTTCACGCCATAATAAAGTCAAAATATTCCGACATGGCTCTTTTTTCTTAACAATCCTATATCTTAAGTTTCATTAATAGAAAAAATGTGTGAAAATGTACTGGATTGTCGATGACGATGAGATCGGGGTTCAAGTCCTGGCCAGGTGTACTGATAATTTTTTTCCTAAATGGTTTTCCATTTTCCCTCCATGCATATGTGGGTTCAATTTGTCTAAATAAATTATCATCATTAATCCATAAGCGTAATTAGTTCATATGCTTATAATCCGAGTGGGTAGAAAAACACGATGGAAAAATAACTAAATAAATAAAGCACGTAGTTAAAATAAATAAACCTACTCTCTTGTTAGTAAAAAAACCCTGTAGAAACACTGAATTAATATCAAAATGTACCCATATTTTCGTATCATCACTAACGCACTGGTGTAGTGAATTTGTTAATGTGTCAGTATACCTATACGGGATTTGAACCCGGTCTCTTTGCTACCGGCAATTCAATGTAATAAGCGAGTGAAGTCTTATGATCATACGACAACCGACGCGGGTAGTACTGCAGTGAATGAGGGAAGAAAGCCATGATCATGGTTACATGCTTGCATTTTATAAGTTTATTTTTATAGTATATGGTATTAGCGGGAGCTAATTACTTAATCGTTATAGATTATGGTAACTATATTTATAAGCTTAACCTAGGCGATATGACATAATCCTTAAGAAAATATATAATTTAATTAGATGGTATGATGATATAATTTAACAAATCAAGGAACCTTATCAAGAAAAAGATTTGAACATTATGTTAAACTAACTTTTTATCCTTCATATAGAGGAAGTTTGGTGAAGTTTCTTAGATATAGATAAAAACTTTCCCCTATTCCCTACATCCTTGGTTGCATAGTTAGAGGAATTGTGAATGCCCTTAACGGCCAGTGAGTTAAGTAGCCTCTGTATCGGTGGCCACAAGGTCTAACGCGCTACTCTCGCAATTGACTTGACTGCTGATAAAGGAAGATCGAGGCTCTATCCCAGTCGAGTGGACTGAAGGTGGATTTTCATAAATATTTTTCCACTCTCACTCCACAAAAAATCGGGTGCAGTTCCTCTAAATGCAACCTTACTCATCCCTAAACACACTAGCGTAGTTAATATATATATTCGTATAACTCGAACTGTTAGTAACTCTCTAGTATAACGCGGTGCTAAAAAATTAAAATTTGTAGCACTAAATATACAGGCTAGATTTTAAAATTATATGTTTAAAAAACAATAATCCTTTTTACTGTCTCTTATTGCCGGTTACTAATTTTACATAATATTTTAAAACTGTTGTCAAATTTCAAGTTTTAATAAAGGCCACTAAGAAATTTTTACTTAATGATTTTCAACTCTTTCTTCATGAAAAAGCACCCGCCTCGGTGGCGTAGTTGGCTAACGCGCTAGTCATGTTGAGTTCGACTGCTGAGGACGGGGAGATCGAGGTTCGAATCTCGGTCGGGTAAACTGGGGGTGGTTTTTCCTAAATTGTTTTCCACTCTCCCTCCACGCAAATACGGGTTCACTTCCTCTAATTCAACCTACCCAATTTCTAATCGATTAGCGTAATTAGTACTTAAAAGAGTAAAACCCGAACGGTTAGTAAGGCGCGGTGCTAATGTTATTTCATGGAAAAGCGAGTATATTTTCTCTAAAGTATGCCCTCCTCACCTCTAATCTATTAATATAAAAATAAGATAGTTCATACGTGTAGACCTGAGTTCACTGTCCATTAATGTTGCAGCCAGCGTTGCAGAATTAATTGAGACTGTTCAATTCGTGATATTCTTTTATAAGGTTATCATTATTTCGAGTTATTTTCACCTACATTCTTACTTTAGCAAACCCTACAAAAATATGTCAACTAGTGTGAGGTTAAGCTGACGAGTTGGGGGAAAAAAAAACTATTTGAGTGTAAACAAGGACAAGCGTGTATTGAATTAACTGTGCTGTCACTTAGCCCACTCTTAACTGGATGATATCAAAGTTTGTCGAGCAGTTGGTCCTCTCGTGTCGATCGCTTGGTTGTCTATCACTTTGTACTCCTATACTTGAGCTTGTCTAGCAGTTGGTCCAAGTCGTGTCGGCCACTTGACCCACCCAGCCATCAAAATATTTTTTTATAGCTTGTCGAGCAGTTTGTTGTCTAGCAGTTTGTATGGTGCCGACTTTTTGAACTGGCCACTTTGCATCCTCTTATAACATCTATGCTCGACATTATACTAAAACTAAACTTATTTCATTATTATATTACCTGAGGTGTGCTAGTCCACAGAAAAATTATTGGCACCACAGAAAGAATCCACATTATGTTGTTGACAAGTTGACTGATAAAAACAATGTTGTAGTTGGTCCATTTAGAAATATAGGTACACTTATGGCGCGACAATTAAGCAATCAAGTGGTTTTTTTGCTAGATAAGATTAATACATAAAATGACGCATGTAAAACAATCATATCTAATCATGGAGTACATATATAATTATATTTCAAATCACTTAACATCTAACAATAACATATAACAATAATTTAAACGCTGACAATATTTAATTTTTAATACACCCAAATTGTATAAAGAACTTTGTAGTATAAAAAAAATCTATATATTTTAACGAAAACATTTTTATGTGCTCTTGATTTTGTGAAAGTTAATTTTGGAATATCACCTTTTTTATGTTTTTATGTAAAATTATTTGAGGTCAGATTCAGATATAAAGATAAATAATACATTGCATTGACAGTTTCAAAAGCTACAAATATAATTGTTTTAAGAATAATATTAATAGATATAAAATATTTATAATAATATCTATAATGATCGTAAAAAAAGAGCGCATTTTACAAACGTTTCCTTTTACTCAAGTCCTAAATTTATGTGTTTATTTTCAGTTTAAAGGCTTATGTAAATGTTCTTCGATTTCTTATATGCTTGAATAATTGATTGATAATATTTCGATGCATAGTAAATATTATTACCAAAAGACCATCAGTGATACTATACCTAAAGATTTTCACAAAAAAATACCGGTAATAACGTTCAAAATGAAACCAACAATTTTAGGTAAATTTCTTTCTTTATTTCATTGGGAAAAGTGCACAGAATAATAAGAATGAATTATAATAATTTGCCAGACAAATTATTACTTGCTCAGTAAGTGTTTAACTTCTTACTTGTTATAAAAATAGCTTGGAATATACAAACCAATGATAATTTTGCCGGTTGTTCTTTACGGTTGTGAAACATAGTCTCATAACTTTTATACCAGTAAGAAATCTAGTGTGTTCAAAAACAAAGTACTGTACTTAGGAAAGTATTTAGTCCAAAAAGGGATGAAGTTAGTGGAAAGTGGATGAGCTTACAAAATAATTAATTACACATCTCGCACTCATCATCAGAGATGTTTAGTCAAATCTTGCCGGCTACGGTGGAATGGAAGAACCGCATTCAAAGTGTTGACTGGCGAATCTAATGGGACAAGACCTGTGGGAAGACATTGATGTTGCACCTTTCCGGTGGAGGCGGTAAATTAGCTTCTCTGTATACCTGATTGATTGCGGCCCGCGACGGGAAACAAATTCTGTGACGTGCCATAATACGTTAAGAATGCCGTACACTTAAAGAGTGTTGTTATCCTCTCCTCGCTTTCGTCTCGACTGTCTCGTCTGAAGCGGGAGAGGATCCAAACAACAACGCATAACGCAAGACTACCCCAAGGAAATTGCGTATATCTAATAAGTGCGTAAGGGCAATCAAGGAGCAGAGTGCAGCGTTCAACACGGACCTCACTCAATTGAAAGACAACATTAACAAGATTCTAAGAGAAAACGTTAGCGATGCAACTTTACAAGAGCTGACTAAAGATACCAACTCCAACCTGGATTTAAGGTCGGGAAAGACAGTATCCGTTCCCGGCAGGCCTACATCCGGCACGTCTCCTAGATCCAACATCAACTCAAGCCCGGACGGGCCGAGAACTCCAGACAATCCAGCACTATTATTCCCTAGAAGCAGCTAGCAACTCCCCTAGGTCGGGACCACAATTGACAACTGGAAACACTCCACCAATGGTGGAGCCATGGTTGTTGCTCAGGCTCCCAGACGCGGCATCACTCGAAGTCGACGAAGGACAAGCGTTCAGACTAGCCCTCGCATTGAAGGCGAAAGGAACGGAACTCCCAACAGGGCAAGATCGGCATCAAGTCAACTTCCTGCTCTCCATGGCATCTTACTACCAATCGCTAACGCCGGAAGCGCGAGCCCTGCTGCTACACAGAATGAACGTCATCTACATCGCGCTGAAACGCGGCTAGCCGACCGCCATCGCAGCATCTGGCTCGGACTCACCAGCAATCTACCCACCGGGTTTTATCCTGTCGCCTCCAGTTCAGCCCGTCTACAGCAGGACGACGATCTTCCAATCGACCGGAGGTGCTGGGCGCTACACGGGACGGCCACCGCGAGGCAGAGGCCCACGAAGATAAGAGAAATGATGAGGAAGAATCCCTACCTAATTTGTAATATGTTACGTGTACCCCATGCATGTATGTAACACTGTAAAACTATGTAACCATTGTATCTAATAATAATAAAGTCTCCAAAGGTTCCTCTCTCGCTCGCTGCCTCCAGCCCTCCCTTGTGTTCCGCGCAGCTCAAGAGTATGAATAGCGGGACACGAGGGAGAGTCGGGACAGTCTGAAGCGGGAGAGGATCCAAACAAATGTTGGATTCTAAGGCAGGAGTGCCAATAATGGCAGCAGCTAGGTTGACTAGATGGGCTATACTTTTGGCATCGTATCAATATAGGAGTGGGGATAAGATGGGAAATGCAGATGGGTGGAGTCGATTACCATTGCAGGAGGTAGATGAACAAGGCTGCTTGCATTTTTCAATGGTGGACGAGTTGCCGTTGTCATGTAAAGAAGTGGATGATGGAACGCTCTGGGATCCGAGCTTGTATAAAGTGTATGATTTTACTCAATACAGATGGCCGAGTGTTTGTGCTGATGAAAGTCTTAAGACATACTTTGTTAGAAAGGAGAAATTATCAGTGCAACAGATCTGTGTAGCCTGGGAAAATAGAGTGGTGATCCCGAAATTGTTACAAACCATGGTGTTGGAGCTCCTACATGAAAACCATCCAGGAATTGTTCGATCAAAACTATTAGCGATAAGCTATCTGTGGTGGCCAAATTTTGATAGTAATTTGGAGGAATTAAGTAAAAAAGGTGAAGGGTGTCAAAGCATGCTAAACAGTGTGGAACCCAGTCTACGACAAAATTAGACATGGGCTACGAGAATTTGGAGAAGCGTCCATATGGAATTTGTGGAAATAAAGGGACATAATTTCTTAGTCTTATGTGATGCCCACTCAAAATGGACAGATATGTTTATTATGAACTCAATTACCTCGCAAGATACTATTAGGAGGCTGAGAACATATTTTGCAATGTTCAGATTACCAGAGCTACTGGTAAGTGATAACGGACTGCAGATAGTATAAAAGGAGTTTGTGTTGATTTTGAGTCAAAGTGGAGTTAGACATATGTCTAATAGTTTTAAGTATGTTTAGTTAAATCCACAATTTTTATTTTTTTTTAATCACCGAATCTTACTACCTGTTCAGGCTATATGCATAAATGATAATTACTCTAATAGGGTAGGGATGAGAAAGGAAGAATCTTAGATTTTATCTATATTAATTTTATTTGTAGTAAGGAGAAATATGAAATTAAATAAAAAAGAATATTAGAAGTAGTCTACCCGCATTCACGTGGTAGGAGAGTGGGAAAAATTTTAGGAAAATCCACCCTCAATAGATACGACAGGGATTTGAACCCCTATTTCTGCGTTAGCAGCAGGCAAATCTAACACGAGAGTGACGACTTAGACCGTTAGATGATCTTTAATTATTTTTTTCCACATACTTTATATAAGTGAAAGGTAGTACAGTTTCACGTCATTTTTGGTTTGTAAAATACATTAAAAACCTTAATTAATATCTGGCTTATTGGAAAGTACATAATTCATTAGTGAATTAAACACCCTTTGCTTTGGGCTTGTTTCGTTTTATGATGACTGGTGTGGGAGTATCTTGTGTGTCAACCGAAGCATGATAACAGATGGGAGTGGCCTAACCAACTCTTGGCTCCATCCCTCTAAGAGTTCAGTGTTCCGTCCAGAGATAGCCCTAATTACAAGGTGCGATATTCTAGCGTTACAACCTCTAAGTAGATAACAAATTACTCGATAATTAAGCTTTGGATTATAAATAGGTTTATAGTATATTGGTTTTAAGGAATTTAAAAGTAAGAACTCCTTTTATAAAGAGTCAAAACTATGTGTTATTAATTTTTTTAGTCTGTGTCAAAAATAGTTAATTTTAGCATATTTTCACAAATTATAAAATCTAAAGTAGGTAAAAAAAAGTTAGATGCAGGTCTTACTTTTAGATCCTTCCTTTACAAAATAAAACAAGTCCCTTGTTCCTGTGATGTATTTACGAGGTTGTATAGGTTACATAAGTTGGTCATGCAAACCAGCAAATACATCGCTCTGAAATGTGCTCTTAGGGCCAGTTTCATAGTCAAATTTAGTACGCCTCAAGTGCGGCGCTACACTAAGTACATGACGACACCTACCTAAAACAGAATGTAATGGGCCAGTTTCCTATGTGAGAACAGCCCATTCCATTCGAGTTTAGGTAGGTGTCGTCTTGTACTTAGTGTAGCGCCGCACTTGAGGCGTACTAAATTTGACTATGAAACTGGCCCTAAAACTAATTATTTCCTGGAATCTTAAGTTTGATGGTTTCTTGTGGGAAGAACTCTAGTTCTTGGCGAATAGTTGAGTCACGTAGCTTACTTAAGCTCGGTTTTAGCTTGCGGAATCTTGTTTTGGGGCGGATCGCAGTATTAACTCAGCAGGACTCTGACCAGTAATCGTTTTTGGGTACTGTGAAACAACACGTTTACTAATAGAAAGTCAAGCGGAACGTCGAGGGTTTGGTATATTGTCTTCTTCAATTTCCTTGTTACAATTTGAACAGCTTTTTCTGCACTACCATTTGATGGAGATCAATACAGAGTGAGTTTATTACCTTGATTCCTCTATTAAATAAAATACTCAACAAATTCTCCTGAATTAAAACACGGGCCATTATCAGACACAATCGCCTCGAGCACACCTAATGTGGCAAAGCACCTTCTAAGTTTAGATACAGTTTCTCACGCAGTAACTCTTTTAACAATCCATATTTCAATCAAAATCGAATAGCAATTAATTAACATCAATATTGCGTGATTTTGATACTTCCCATAATCTATATAAATCCTCTCAAATGTTTGTGTGATACGTTATGGGGTCAATTACTTGTACTATTCAAGTTTTTTTTTTGTAAACGGTCACGTTTCACAGCCTTTTACGGTACCCTCAATGATCCACATATTGATCTGGTTAACAATTACATTTCCGCAGCTGAGATGATGATCATGCATTTCATTAAGAAATTCATGTCTTAAGCTATTGGGAATAATCACACGCGATCCTCACACAAGTAAACTTTCAACTGTTGAAATTTCTTCTAGTCTCTTTAAAAAAAGGCACAAGTTCGGGATCTACTTTATTTGGCCATTTTCTTTTTGACACCTCACGTACAGCAGCTAGAAAGTTGTATTTTGCTGTTTTTTATACGCTTTCCACTGATATTGGAGGGGAAATAGCACATATACCTTCATCTAGGATATCTTCTTCAAGAAGCAAACTTGATTGCATATCCACATTCTTGACATTGTTATAACATTTTAGTTTATAGTTGCCGTAGAATGGGGTGACTCCGGACACTTTTTAGTACATTTTTAGTTATATTTAGATTACCTTTAGTTCAAACAGTTTGAAAAAATTATCTAATCAAGATCTGGCCCTTAGCAAATATATAAATGCTAAATATCATGTCTGTAAGCTAAAATATATTAAAAAATAATACATTATAATGTCCGGAGTCACCCCTTATGGTGGGGTGACTCCGGACACCTATATGTTTACTTTTAAAAACGGAAGTTAGATATGAGTGAGGTGACTTCGGTCACTAGTAATTGGTAAATATATATATATATATATCACACAACATTTATATTTCAACATAAAATAAAGTTACGTACAAGTTTAATTAGACTATATATACAGATAAACACACATATAACTATTCTACATATTCAACATTGACAAACTTGAACACAAGCCGTCCTGTTCTTAAATCCACTGTTTTTTTTAAATTTACGGACAATTTGAGTTTTCTCTATAGAACACTCATCCTCTATTTCAGGAAAAATAAAATATGTCTCTTTCTTAGAAATTTTCTCCCGCATAAAGCATATTTGAAGTTTTCTGCCATCAATGCCTACAATCTTTCCAATGAAAATTCGATCGCGTTTATTAGTGTCAAATTTTACTAAAAGGAAATCATCAATGTTAACTGAAAAATCTGGCAGCTCATCAGGTTCATCTAAATTTCTTGAAATAGAAGGTTCAAGTATCTCTTTAACAACTGTTTCTCCAGAGTCTGAGCTGTTAGATGACTCAAATGCCTGCTTGCTGGATTACTGAACATCCTCTTGATAACTATTTTCATTAATGTCATTTTCTGAAAGGCGCACACTTTTGCCAGCTCCAATCGGAATTTTTTTTCCCACGGGGCTTTGATCTGGGAAGATCACGAGAGCGAGCATCCTGTAGAAGATGGACAAATGAATCAGTCCATGACTGATCTTTTTCATCTTTCCCATTATCTTCGTAATTTTGAATCTTAGAGATAACTTTATTCTGGTCAAGGGGTACAATTCCTGATGCCATGAATCCTGCAAGCACATTTCTTGAACTCGAGGCTTCAATAAGCTCGAGGGTTTATTTCAGCAGTTTTGGAAATTCATATTCAGGGAGCACACCATATTTTTTTCTTTTCCATTTATCCAGACACTTGCGCCATGCTGCCTTTAAGGGCCAGAAAAAGGCGACATCCAATGGTTGGCATAAGTGTATGGAGTTTGGAGGCAAGTGGATAAATCTAACATCTAGTTTTTCACACATTTTTAAAACCTCAAGTGAAAGATGGCTTGATAAGTTGTCACCAATAATAATAACCTTAGGACCTTGTAGTTTCCTAAGGAAAGGCACACATGTTGTTAAGAACCAATATTCAAATATAGGAATGTCAAACCATCCACTTGGATTTCTATTATATCCAGATCCTTCTATCCCACCTTCTATCCATGTTGGATAAAGACGAGTGGCTTTATATAATGTATATGGTGGCAGTATTTCACTACTACCTGAAGCCGCCATCATAACCGATATGCTGGTTTTTTATGTGTCTTTTATTAACTCTGGATGCTTCACCCCCCTTTTTACAATGACCCTAGTTTTTCCCGGATCATCCCAAAAATTGGTCTTATCAAAATTGATTATATTGGAAGGTGGCATACCAATAAGAGCCTCTTCCAAGTTGTCAAAATATTCTGTCAAAACATTTCTATCTACAGCAGCACGGACTCTCTTAATATTATCTCCTAGGCGCAATGTGAGGTTCTTGTTCCGAGCAAGAAATCCACGGGCCCTTTCAATCCATGGGCAATTATTTGTAAATTTTGACACATTCTTGCCACGATTTAAATATCCCTGTACGACAAGCTGTACATCAAGCACTCTTAAAGGAAACCCCCATTTGGCACATTGTAAAAGCCCTCCACAAAGTTTTTCCTCCTCTTCTTTTAACAACACTGGCTGTCCTCCAGGAGACTTAACATTGCCATTGTTTTTTTAAGTGATCTTGCAAGGTACTTTTTGGCAATTGATATTTCTCAGTTTCTGCTCGAATATATATTTTATTTACTCTAACATCATTCATGGCATTTTCAAGGCTAGCTTTCATATAGGTTATGTACGGACGACCTCTTACAACCTTTCTATATTTTCTTGGCATGTCCGAAGTCACCCCACGTATTCCTTGAAAAATGAAAAAGGCATAAAAAAAAGGTTATAAACACGTTTGTTCTGAATCGAATGTAAACATTATAATAACTGCTAACCATCAAATTTTATATTAAAAAAATCTGTCACATTAGTCTGAAATCACTTATCGGACCACTAGTTATTAGAATAATGTTTACTTCAGTCCAATTTAAGGTTTAATATAAAAGAATTCACAATTAATTTCACTAAGAGAAAATCAACAAAAAAAACAGCTGTCACACAAATGACTGCTAGCTCTTATTTGTAAATCACTTGTAAATTTTAGTTATGTGATCATCCACTTGGCACTAACACTGCCTACGTGAATAATAGCAGGGCCGTCCGAAACCTCCCCACATGTCCGGATTCACCCAATTCTACGGGTGTACGCTGATAGAATCAGCGCCTATCTTCGCAATATAGGGGTTGCAATTGTTGAAATATTTCTTTTTCCACCAAAAATCTTCCGGTTCACTTGAGCATCAGTGATTATTTCAAACTGATGCCCATATAATAAATTGTGAAGTGGTACTTCCGTATGACAAAAATCATCGTTCATCGCTAATCCTTCTCGTTCATAATGAGAATAATTTTTCCGTGCTGATGTCAATGTCACACTTGCAAAGGCTTTATTATGCTTTTCATCACTATCGATATAACATGACACATTACCGCACCAACACCATGATGCGTCTGTTATGACACGAAAGAGCAAGTCTGGATTGTAATGAACTAACAAGTTATGGCTGGTTATCATTTCCTTGCTTTTCTCAAAAGATTCTTCACATAGATTTTGTTCAATTGAATTTCAAATTCATTGAAAGCAAAGTGTTTAATGGTTGCAGTAAAGTTGTGTGGGATCATTGGGAGATGGACATTTTTAAACTACATCTATTTTCTCTTTGGTACATTTTCGCCATTCAGAACAAAGTAAACCCAAGATATTCTATTTCAGTATCAATTTATCTTAATATGATGATCATTAAGACGTTTCCTGACCATGCGTAGTTTTGTCATACACTTTTGCTCTGTTTCAGTGCCGATAAGTACATCATCAATATAGCACACTATGTAATCAATTTCTTGCAATATTCTGTCCATCACACTTTGAAAACTACTTGGACAACTCGCTATTACAAACAGTATTCGATGACACTTATACAAACCCACATTTAGTGCCAATTTATAACCATTAATTCTTGTGATTCTAGGCTTAGTGTACTTCTAATTGTGAGTATGCTTCTGTTACATCTATTATCCAAATACACTTTGCCTGTGAGTTTGGCCATTATATCTTGAATCTTAAAACCTGGTCACAATCTTAAGGCTCCCTTCTTTGTAATAACAACCAAAGGGGTTGCTCGTTGCGAGATATGGATTTGTGTGATAATTTTTGCCATTATTGAAAATATTCTTTTACCTTTTCCTTAAATTTATAAGGAATGTCATATACTTCTTCTTCTAGGGTTAAATTTGGTCAAAATCCACAAATTTTTTCACCTTTTTATTCAAAATAATATGAATATTTATTTGAAAATTGTTCTTCCAAACTTACCAATTATACAGACTTCAGTTCAAGCACATTCCTCAATTGTTCCTCATTGTTCAAACTTATCCAGCCACTGTAATCCCAGCAGAGGAAATGTTCAAAATCTACATACTACCATTGGTAATTCAAAATTGTTAATATTATGTTTCACACACACTTAAATTATTTCATTTATTTCAAGTGCATTCCCACTAACAGTTTTGAGTGCTACATTAGATGATTGCAATGGAATATGCTGGAAAAGTTTGTTATACATTTCTTTATTGATATAGATATTACCACACCAGTGTCCACTTCCAAGTTTAATAGCACATCTTCTACTAGCAATTGGACCAAATGACTACCTTTTGAATGTATTTAAGATTTCCCACAATTTTTTTTTTCTAAATCGCTAGGTTGTCTCAGTTTGTCACTGAATGATCTTCATTTGATGCTTGATCCACTTGTCTCATGTTAAATAGGTTTTTAAGTGTCCCTAGATCGACAAACCTTACTAGTATACGTCTTTTATAGTATGTTTAACATCACTACTTCCTAGCTGGACATTGTTATTATCACAATGATCTGTACCACAATTTTTACACTGTAGAATAAAGTTTTCAAAGCGTTTCTCTCTACGACAAAAATATTTTTGTCTTAAGTAACAAATTAACAGGCATCACAGATTACAACATATTTGTTTGATTTTCGGCTAATTCCATGCTGCTTCCAATTTTAACTGAATTCTTCCCAAGTCCAATGCATCCTTAGACAGAAGTTGATTTTGAATAAGTTAGTTACAAACTTCCCACCACACACAAACCTATCACAATGACCAGGAATTGTCACTATTCACATGTATTCAATAGTCTCTCTCATTTTACTACATAGTCACGGAGAGATTCATTAGCCTTTTGTTCAAATTTATTAAATATTAATCATTCCGCCATATTATTTTATTTTGGCCCATGTGTTTGCAAAGCCGCCCTGCTAATTTTATCCTAAGTTTTAGCTATCGGAAGTTTTGGAGCCAGTATGTTTTTCAAAATGCCGTACCTATACATAAGGTCCAATCATCATTGTTATTAACATGGGCACTTTCATATTGTCTTCAACAATATTCACGATAAAAAAAACTGTTGTAGCGCTCTTTTTATGCTTAAAATTGTTTTATTTCAGGGTTATACTCATCCATTATACTGACTATAGCCATTTAAGATACATTAATTCTATTTTTGGCACCACAATCAAAAAAGTCATGATACCAAAGCGCAGATAACTCGGCACACAGCAGACCTTTGTTACTGACGTTTCCCCACAGACACAAATATGACACGCTAACACCACCTCTTGTTTAAATTTAGCACACAGCCACCACACTCACATAAATAGATTTTTTTTCCTTTTCACTCACAAATTACATTATCTAATTTCAAAAACACTAACACATGCATTATATTAATATTGAAACCAAGTTCTGGGAATAACAACCAAATAATTAATCAATCAATAAATATGAACTAAAGAACATATATTTTCATTTTAGCAGACTCGTCACTCATGCCTACCACTTGGCTCTCCACCCCCCCACAATACTTTGCAGTAAGATAGTTTTGTTCTATATTTTCACTATTCAAACTTAATGTAATTAATCGTATTTGGTGGCAGAGAGTGAAGATTTCATATATGGTTTTTATTGTGTTGATTGCCATGTCATTATTGTTGCACCATTTGGAGAGCACATTAAGTGCCTTATTCATTTTTGGAAACCAAATTCCCCAACTAGGGTGTGTTACAGGTCCTAGCCTATAGAAAGTTGTTGGCTTAATTTTATTCAATACTTTTTTTTAGCAGCACGTCCAACTAATTGAATTGTAGGAATGTGTTATAGATTGGTTTTGGTTTTATCGTGGTGTAAAATGTAATTAAAACTAATATTAAAATTAGAGATGGGTCGAATCCACCATTTCTCGAATATCGAATTCAAATCCTAGCAAATTATTAGAAATTTATTGATTTACAAATAGACCCACATTACACAATATAGGTCTAAACTGTAAATTAAGATTTATTTCAATCGTGCTTTCAATTTTAATAAACTCAAGCCACCCCTAGCAAAATACTGGTCAAAATCCAGCAAAATTAAACAATCTAGACTCATATTATTATTTAAAAATCAAATCAATCAAAATTTGTGTGTCTTTTAGTTATTTTTAAAAGTGTTAATAGAATGAGTTAAGTTTCTAAAAAAAAAGTGAAATAAACAAACAGCCTTTGTTACGTTTTGATCAACTTTAATCATCATTGAAGGATTATAATTTATTTTAATAAGCAAAAATAAAAATACAAACAGTTGACTGACTTTGTATCATGTGTAATGTGTTATTATTTTGATTTTCGAAGAGTTTTAATGTTTTCATTAAAATATTTACAAGATTGTTCGTGTGAGGTAGAGTCCAAGTTTCACATAGAGGTGGGAGGGTAGGGTATTAGGCACGTTAGATTTTCCACACCTAACAATAATAATTTAAAAAATTTATATATTCAAGCTTATCTCTTTTGTCCGACAAAATAATGATTACGGATTAAGTTGTGCTTTTAAAGTAGGCCTAACTTATGAATTCAAAATAATTATGCTTTTTTTACTAGGTGAAACATTCGACCATCGAATCCAGTAAAACCTCGAATCTCGAATACTTGTCAGGATTAGGTGGATTCGAGTGGCCCATCTCTAATTAAAACAACTATGGATAGGATGATTTGAGAAGATGTTCAACCCGGAAAAGGAGGAATACAATGGTTTTATAGGATGTCGAGAGTGATATGGATATGGTCCTGGAAGACTGGAATAGTTCTCATTTTCAATAATGAGGTGAGAAAGAGGTGTACGGATTTTAGGTGAATAATGCTGGTGTGCTACTGTAAAAAAATATATGTATAATGGTATGTAGTAAAAAGACCACAAAAAAGACCAAGAAAAAGATAGGAGCAAATAAAGTGTGCAAGTGAAAAGAGAAGAATGGAAACTACTGAGGAAGAATGCTGGAAGGATAGAGGAAGATGGAGGTATTTTAATAAAGTGACCTGGCCACAAGCTGGAAAGAGATGATTAAAACACAGTATTTGCATAGGGTAAAATATATATATTTTTTACTATCTATACAAAATAATCTTCTATCTTTGATGTAGCTCACTCTCAAATGGGTATTATAAGCAATTTAATAGCTATTTACAATAAATCACATGATATTCCCAAGTATTAGCTGCACTTTAATTCACATTTGCAAAAAACTAAATAACTGTAATTGATTACATTTTTAAAACCATCACTTTTGTAATACTTCCTTTAGTTATCAGCGTTATCTTAACTATGTATTATACATGTTAAATTCATTATAAGCTTTATATTTTAAACCATTTAAAGAGTTATGGTATTACAAGAAAATCACTGGAATCATTTTGAGCACTTTGCACTCCAGTAAGCAAAGATATCATTCAAAGTTTTAGTTACTAAAGAAAATATTGAAAACAAACATTTAATGTTTAAATAGAATATTTACAAAATTAATCAACACATATTTATTAAATATACTAAATATTAGATAAAAATAGTGGAGTAAAATTTGTTAATACATACAATACTTTTAGTTGTATATTTTTATCGGCTTGAAAGAATACATGACTGCCTTATTAATTTGATAAACTCAAAACCCCCAAATTATTTTGCTGCATGAAGAAACTCTGTACTACTACAAATTTTAGCATAAAATTTACAGTTGAATAACCTAAACCAAATAGTAAAAAAATACTTCTTATGGGACAATGCGGCAGTGAACTCAAAATTAATCTATTCAGGAAAGAATTAATAGGTTGTCGAGTTAGATCATACAAAAGAAGTTGTTTTAATGATTACAATAAAATCACAATGTAAAATAAAGCAATACATTTTTTTCTGAAAATCACAAACACTTTTAGGTGCTTTTCCCTTATAACATTTTTTTATTGGAATAGACAAGATTTTATATAAAGCATGTTACACAGCACACATGATTTACCCACATATTAGTCTCACTTTTCTTTCTTAGTAATAGTTTCAAATAAAAAATGGCATTAACATACACCTTCAAGGAGAAAAATAGTAGAAAATAATATATAGCATAGCGCCAATCTGTATTCTATTGATGAAAAATAAAAGCTAAATAATGCTTATAACCAACTTTGATGAATTCATTTTACAGAAACTTAATAGAATTGTGGTTATTGGTGCATCACTCATATTTCAAACGTTTTCACACCACATGAAGACTAAAGATTGATTCACATATTTGCCGAAAATAGAAAACCGAATCTGCTTGAGTAGTATAGAATGTTCACAGAATCATAGAGACATGTTTTGGTCGATGATGATTTGAAATACCAACTGTAAACACCTGAATGACAACAAGTCTTGAGTGGATGAGCAATGTAACAAATATATATATTTTTAACACTGTTTCATATTATCTGTTCAGGTAATATGCTTGTGTACTGATTACGATGATGATTAAGTGGATTAATGGAAAACCATTTAAGGAAAACTACTTTCAGTACAGATGACTGAGATTCAAACTTTGATATTGCGAGAGTGACGTATTAGACCTCCCAGCCACACAGTTCACACTTTACATGGCTACCCCTTGAAAAAATCGATCGTCACAACCCAATCCCCAGACTTAAGTTTCATTCTCTTGGAAATTATCAAGAGGGAGTGTAATAAGATAAAATAATTGTGTGTTAAGATAGTAATTAATGTATTTATAATATGTTAAAAAGCCTACATCTTAGTTCAGTCGGTCGCATGTCTGTCTACTTAGCTAAGGGTCCCAGGTTCGATTCCCAGCATTGCCAAAAAATTTATCATTGATGAAATATGAGTTTACCCTTTCACAATAATAAATTATCAGCTGGGGACTGGATGTTGTGCTGTCCTAGTTTTAACTCAGATTATAAGGCATGTGAAGCTACGAAAGGCCTAGCAAGCTGGTAGTAGAAAATATATGACTTGTATGAAAAAAAAAGACCCAGGTTGTAGGCTGAAACCGTAATGGATGTAAAAAACATGTTAAAGAATTTTTTTTATGTATAAGCAGTTTAAAAGGGTTATGATTAAATAATTTTTTATCATATTTAAATATGGTTCTTTTTATACGCTACATTTTTTTACTTTATCTCATTTTGTAGTATACGTCGTAGCATAGTTATCAATTAGAAATTTTAAATCATTTGTATTCATACATAATTATTCATATATAAACTGAAAATAATTGATTTTATTGATCTATTACTTGATAATTTTTAAAATACATTTGGTAGCACTATGAAATGTTTAAATCAAAGTAGATTTGGTCTATGTGAACACATGTATAGACAACATAATTTTACCACTTTCATGATTTAACAACACCAAATTTGTTTGAAATACTTTCCTTCTTTCCGTCAAAGTTTAATTGAATACAACAGTTAATTTACAAAAATGATTAATGTGTCACCTGATATGAATCTGTTATCGGATCCGTTTTGCATTATCTGTTAAGATCCATTTGTTTGGATGTGAAATCTTTTATCATCATTTAATAAACAGAGTTACATACACATACTAGCATTGTTATAGCTTGAACTAATTCTTCAATAACGTTAAGAATTGAGGGTTTTCGAGGAATTGAATTACACCCTTGTATAACATGTAATCAGTAGAGAGAGAGAGAGAGAGAAAGAAAGAGAGAGAGAGAGAAAGAAAGAGAAAAAGAGAGAGAAAGAGAGAGAGACATTTCTGGAGACATATTTCTTTTACTTAGAACATTAAAATGGCTATCAAACATATTTAAAGCACATCGAAAAGTTTTTTTAATTCAAAAACACATGTGTGAAATAAAACTAAATTGACTCTTTTCGCAGAAAATTGGTAAGAAAAAAGTGTTTGAATCAGATATTATAATGGCCATATTGTGTCAAAATACACAAGAAAAATTAACTGCTATTTAGGCAGTTAAAAATGTAGCTGTAATTTTGATATTTGTTGCACTATACCACTTGGAATAAAGTGATTTACCATTTTTAACCAAACATAAATGTTAGTTGCTACATTTTTACATGGAATTGCTAACTTTTTATAAGGAAATCCAATAATTTTATTTATCACAAATCAGGGTATCTATTAATTGGTAATAAAATAGTTTAGAAATTTCGAGTGAGTTTGGAGCTATGCTTGTCCCATTAACCTGATTGACAAATGAAATAAAAGGTGTTATAAATAAAAAAGTCTTACTCAATTAAAGAAGCACACAGTAAATATTTACACCGTTATATTTTATGTGGGTTCAGTAACCCATATGTGGACAAATGCTAGACAGGTTCCCTTCTTGAAAATAGGGTTTCGGTTAGAAAAAGTAAGCCTGCGAAAAAGAATTGGAAATTCCAGCTTAAAGCTCACAATAAATGAGCTGATTTTTTTAATGAAAAAATTACATTAAGAGAAAGAAAACAAACTCTTAGTTATGATTGCCAAAGAACCTAGTTTTGCCAAAAATACCTGATTGGGCAGCATATTATTCAAGACAAATGTGTGAACAATTTTACCATTTTCCAAGGATCATCAAAATCTTCACAAAACAAAGACAATACTTTTCTGTAGACAATGATGCAGATAATATTCTACTTGTTTCTTCTTAAAGCACCTCGTAATATTGAAACGATTCAAGTACTATTACTTCTAGTAGGACATTCATTTATCCCATTAGACAAGGTATCTGGGAACCTAGAGAGAGTTGAATCACTTTCAATGTCAATACCCAGAAGCGTGTTTGAAAGTTATTGAGATGTATTCAGATGACATTCTTAAAAACCCTGGGCAATGGCATTTCCAATTTCAGAAATAAAATACAATTTTAATCACAAGGAGCAAAATCAATAAAGATACCTTAGTTCAAGAAGAGCCTTTTTTACAATTGCTGTCATCCCAGATGTTCCATGGGGTGCTGTAGTGAAGGTTAAGTGCGTAAAGGACTTCTTGCCCTTCAATACAGGGACAAATGGGACAGTATTCAAGCTTTGAAATTTTATGTTGATGTCTTTGCCAAACAGTATTATTTTCCTCACGGTTTGGATGAGGAAGCAGGTGATGGTGATGATGATCCCTTGGATCTTGAATTGATGGAATGTGATGATATCATCATAACTGACTGTCTAATAAACAAATATTTTGGAAGTTCGGTTAATGATATTAAAATAATTTTTATACATAAAAAAGTCACCCTTCTATCCCATTTAAGTACATTTTTATATGTCTTTCTCAGTTTGCCACAAGTTGTTTATCATGTATATAGCAGGTTTTGCATATGGACTATTCATTTCAACTAATCCTTTCACAGTTTAATAAATTTCAGGAACTAAGAATTCCTTAGAAAGATATAGAAGTCAATGTAGGAAAGCGCGTTGCAATTTATCACCTATGTGGAAGATTTTTGATTCAAAAAATCACTTTCCAAAATAATAACAAAAAAGGCAAGTCAGTGCTTTATTAAAAATTTCCTTCTCGTTCTTTCTCTTTATTTTTGGTGTGTAAGTAAGAGAGAGTTTGGGGGGGAGGGGAGGTAAGGGGGCAATGAGTCCAATGTAATACTTGTAATAAAAATTAATGAGAATTAAATACATGTACAGGAATAAAACAAATTATAATAAAACTAATATCTGATCAGCATGGTTGTGAGTAATTTTTAAATATTATTTTAAGACTTAATATAAAAATATATTATAAAATTCTATACCTTTGTAAAAAGATAAGCTGCCCTAATACCATGAAACTTGATATTTGTCTATTTGCAGATAAAGTAATACATAATTAGAGGTGTGCAATGTGCATGGCTTCAACTTGGATCTAGAAAAAATTATATATAAAAAAAATTGGCTTTGACAATAAAAATCTGAAAGGCCACATTTAAGTTAAATATCTAACATTTTATGTTGGTAAGTAAATTAAAAATTAATGTTCATATGATAAAAATCTAAAGTAAATGAATTACACATAATTAATTAGAATTTGAAACTAGATACATATGCATAAGATAGTATATTTTTTCAAATCAAAACATTAAAAAAAAATGCAAACATTCATTTGGCTAAGAGAATATTACAGAGACTGTGGTTCGCCTTTGCCTTGCTTCACACTGAAACAAAGAGGATTTGATACAATCCTACTTGAATTAAAAGCTAATCAAAATATATAACAACCTTTTTGTTCTTTTACATATTTAAGAGTAAAATGGGAGTTTGATAACTTTATTATTTTGATATTCTGACCTGATGTAATGAAAAAGAGTTTTTATAAGATGTTCAACTGTTCCCATTAAACTTTGCACGAGAATTAAGTCAGGCTAACTTAGCGGTATAACAATTTGCAAACATATTTACAATCTCTTGGGTGTGCGTTTAAATAACCAACAGGTCACCCATCCATTTAACCTTTACCTAACAAACTGTTGGAAATAAAGCTTTATTCACACATTCGCTGAAAATAGAGAGGGCAGAATCTACTCGAGTTGTGAAGCTAGTGTATGTTGACCCATTATGCAGTGCAACACAAATTTAAAAGAACTGACATCAACATATTTTATTCTATAGTGGATAAACATATATTTTAGATCAGTGCCACAATGGGTGTTGTGGCACAATCCAATACATCAATACACACCCTTTCCAATAAATTAGTTATTTCAAATCTCCTCTCACAACAGCCAATGAAACTGTCTGCTTGCTTCTTGCTCTACAGCACATGTACACTGATTTGAGATGGTTGTTCATGAGTTTTGATTGGGTCTTCCCTCTCTCGTTATCAAGTGGAAGCCTTGTGATGGGTTTAGATCTCATCACATGACCCGGTTTCTATTCTGCGCTTGTTTTTAATTGAATGCGTGAATCCACCGTAAATTTACACAAGTCAAGTGATTTAGTTAAATTCAAAAGTATAGTGAATAAAAAAAAAAGTGCTCAGGAAATATTCATGACCATGAAGCTTTCTGAGCTAATTTTTTAAATCTTAATAAACTCATACTTTAGAACCAGGCAAAAGAACAACAAATTATCACAAAAAAAAAGAAGCTTTCACAATATTTTACATTACACTTCAAATATAAATATTTGATTCCACAGTGTTTTGTGTGAATGCCACTAAATTCTATGTGAAAATATTTTAATGAAAGTCATCATCATCATGTTTTTCCAACCTGTGGCCGGGTCAGTTAGTAAAATGTCTCTATCTTCCTCCTTCATTTGCTTCCTTTCTTCTCTCATTCACACACTGCTATTATATGATTATCCCATCTCTTCCTAAAGCTCCCTTTGGGTCTTTTCCTTACATTCTTCATCTCCATCATTCTCTTTGGGATTCTTTCCTTTACAATCCTCATTAAATGCCCATACCATCTCAGTCTTGCTTTCTCTACTACCTCATTTACTCCCTGTACCATGACACTTGCCTGGACAACTTCATTCCTTATTCTGTTTCTCCACGTGACAAAAAACATGCTCCTCAAAATCTTGATTCCCATAATCTCCACTTTCTTGGTCTCTCTTTCATTCAGTTATTAATGGTAAAGGTAATAAATCTTTTAAGGAAAGTTCTTTCTCCTTTTGATGTACAATACTTTATACACGGAAGAAGATAGAGGTCAATCAATGCTCTTGAATAATTGTTTTTGTTTGGGGATTAATTTGTATTTATCAACATTTATCATTAGTATTGTCAAATTTATCACACTCAAGAAAAGGGGAAAAATAGTTTTTAACAAATTGTTAAAAAACATAACCCTGCGCCAAACAATAAAGTAATTATTAATTATCTTACATAATATGGCAACATTGTCTTATAGGGGCGTGCGAATCTTCAAAAACAATTTCGGCGTTGACAACAAAAACAATGACAACTAAAATACTTAATGTATGGTCAAATTTGCCATTTTGAGCTGATATATACATTATAAATTAATATGTATATGGAAATATGTGAAGTAATTGCATTTTAAGTTGTGATAATAGCTTAATTTATTGGAATAAGAACTCTATGGCTTGAGCCAGAGATCAAGCTATACAGACCGAACAGCCGCTGCCATTAGCAATGATAGTGCTAGCGTTTGCAGATAGAGGGGTCATGTGGGTAACACAACTAAGATCAGAGCTGCTACCTATTTATCCAAGTAGCTCTTCCTTTGTGTTCATGTGTCCGAGTTTGACCCCATCCCTGACCCAATGTAAAATTCTAGAAGAGTCAGGTATCAAAGACAGGACCTTTGGATCTGTAGCCAGGAACTCTGACAATTTTACAAGTAATTTTAGAGCATAAAGTTACATAAATAAGCACAATAATTTGATATTCTTCCACGCACAATATATTCAATATTTGATAATATTTAATATGTTTGATTTAAATACTCTTCAAATTGAAAAAAACTGAATGTCGCATACCCCTACTGTCTGACATTATTGAAAATAAAAAAGAGCAATGATATATTTAAATAAATTATAATATCTTTAATGTAAGTGAATTGCTCATGTATGTATTTCAATGAGCAAAATTGTGAAAAGACTACAACAATAAATTAATTTTGTTGCTTAATATAACTTAAAGAAACTAAAACAAAATTTCAACATAATAATTCAATGAAACCAAATGTTGATCAGTACCTGTACTTAGGGTAAGTAGTCTGTAGGTTTCTTGAAATGTAGTTATATGTCTGGTGTCTCATAAACATAAGATATTGAGTGGCTATTAAAATTCCATAATTGGTTAAATAAAACCATCAATATTTTATATACACACATAAGACACCAAGGTGGTGCTGAAATTAGGCCTGTAACATAACAACTACCAATATCATATATTATTATTAATATTATTATTATTATTATTAGCACCGCGTCTTACTACCCGTTCGGGTTGTACGCACTTACGCTAATGTGTAATGGTAGGGTGATTGTGAGATGAAATAAAGGACCTACAGTTTAGCATTGAAACCGAACCACGGTGGAGGCCTGGCATTCCTCACATTCACATGATGTCTTGTCAGAGGTGAAGGAAGGGTTTGGTAATCAGATAGATCTGTGCCGGGACCGGGGATTGAACCCCGGCCGCCAGCACACAAGTCCAACACCTTACCCCTAGACCGCCAGGTCACCCAATATCATCTATTGAATTTACACCAAATTAGGGGTGTGCGAGGATTCAGAAACTTTGACTTTACTTTAAATATCTGTTAGCTTTACCAATAAACATATTAATATCTAAAATACACGTTTTTGTTAAGTTTTTAAAGAAAATTCTGTACTTACACATTTGTTATGTATTATAGGGTAAACAAAGGTTTTATAAAGGCTGTTATTGTTAGAAAAGTGTGGCTTATTTTCTGTTCAATAAGCTATTAATTAATAAGCATTTATTTTACCTCACAAGAATAGTTATTAAAAATTTATTAACATATTTTAAGTACATTGTGGGATTTGCAATGGCCTAAAACCCTATCGATTTTATTCTAGTATGGCTTGATTCAAGCTATAGAATCAAACAATATAAAATTTAAAAATTCAAATCAATATCAATATTATTGAAGCTTTGCAGACACCTATTGACAACTATTTTAAAGGCCTACTTACAATGTAAGCTTACAAAAGGTCAACAAAATTCATTTTTTATTCAATGTCTTGTCCATTTACAAACCTTATATGACTATTTATTACCAAGTGTAAAAATTATATCTGGGAAATGACAGACAATAAATTATAATATAATAAGAGACAAACATTTTTAGAAAAGTTTGGTATCACACTTTAAACTTGTTCCAAAGTGAGATCCAAATTTATTCAAAGGCTTATACTGAAAGAACGGTATGCAATGGTTTTGGGAATGCAGACTAGACAGTTATCTTTAGGCATATCTGCAAGAACCAATGGAAAGGACAGAAAAAATAAACTTTGTTGCTATTCATCATATCATCAACTATTTCCAGCCTTTGGCCAGGTCAGTTTAGTAAAATATCTCCCTCATCCTCTTTCCTTCCATCAATCTTCCTCCCTTAAGTGCTTCCATTCATATCCTCTTACTTGCACACTTTCTGCTATCTGACCTTCCCCCCTCTTTCTTTGTCACCCTTAAGATATTTTTTCCTAAATACTTTATTTCCACCATTTTCTTTGGTATTCTTTCCTTCTCCATCCTCATACCCTCCATACATGACCATACTATCTAAATGTGTGTATAAATATTCCCTGTTTACATTATCTCCATGTTAAAGGTATGGTAAAAATACACCAACTGCTACCTTTTATTTTGTGCAAGACTCTTAGTTATACTTTCAAAAAAGTATTGTCGTCTTATGGAATAGTTTTATTTAGAAAAATAATTAATTTTGTGCCAATATTTTGTTTAACTGGCTTCTAGGTTGGTTTTAGTCCTTTTCAAATATACATATATCATGGAAATGCCACTAATGTAACTCAGTAATGTAGTATTTGTCAAAGTAGTAAAAATGTAATATTTTACATACCGTAAGTTGTTTGTTCTACTGAAATGCATTTTTTTTAAAAACTATAATTACTTCATAACAACACGTTATTTTTATGTATTGTTTGATCTCCTCTTAGGAGAAACCTTATAAAAGTTACAGTTTACCGACAAGTGCTCTGTCGCTATTCATAAAATAGAACCCTATTGATGAGTCACTTGTAACATATTAACGTGTCTTCTCTCCTGATCATTGTTTGTTTTCAGTCTAGTTGATGTCAGCACCAATCAGCCATGTATGTAAAATCTTTGAACAAAGCCTGCTCTACTTCACTCAATGGGCGAGGGTCCTTTGGTGGTGTGAGCTGAGGTTTTTCTGAAGTGAATTCTTCGTCAAAATTGCTTACATCTTCCACCGATATCTAAGAGAAATAAAGCAGGAGACAATATTACTTAATAAAGTATGAACATATAAAAGGGACAAAAACAATGTGGCTTTTACAATGAAAAGAAGAACACAATGTACACTTGACATTGCTGCCGTTGGACAAAGAGGTAAGCCTCTTAAAAAAAATTGATTGTTACCGCCTAATCCACCAACCTAGGTTTCATTCGATCGGAACTCATCAGGGAGGAGCGTTTCTATCCACCATACCTATATTTTCTTCCAAATATAATACAATTAATTACCCCATAAAGTGAAAAGAGGTTTTCCTTATAGAGATATATTAATAAAGTATGAAATATGTTTCTCTTTTAGGTGAATATTTTAAGCAATAACTACCAATAAGTAATAACAGATTCTAAAGTGTTTATTAAACCAATATAAAGAAAAATTTACAAAGATACTTCAAGATAGAAATAAAAAACAAGAGGTGACTCGACACCAGGACACAGACAATGTATTACTACACCAGATCCACAGTCTCTAGGTTAGAATGGATGTGTTCCTCAGGAGGGCTTGAGTCCTTCAACAAGGGGATTGCTAAGAGCACTACCAAGTGACATCATTAACAAGGAGCATTTTTGTAAATAGTTCATTTTAAAGAGGGTTTTATCAGAGAGAAGACACAGACAGCCTTCTTTGAGTCAATCAGCCTTCCTCCACAAAGCTAGGTTTAGGTAGCGATAGCCCCCCTCCCTGTACCAACCCTAAAAGCCTAAAAATTAATGTTAAATTATATATATATTGGCTAGTGATTTTTTTTAGAGATGTCATGATACCTGTTTTTCTCGATTCAGATTTTTGAACATTTCCTTTATTATTATTTTTCCAAGCATTATTGTATAAAAAATCTAAGTGCCTTATACTCTACTCCCCCCTCAATGCAAAATTTGGACTCGACCATTACAACACATGGTTACGTGAAACTTTAATCGATAAACAATTATTACCTATTTAGAATGTTACCGTTTTATTCAGTTGTCAGTTTTATTGAGAGTTAAGAATCGAAGTAGTGATAATTGTAATATTAAGATTTATTCTCATTTCTTTCGATACCAGTAAGAACCGAGTGTATTGAGGTATCGAAGAATCGAGTTTGACAGCCCTAGATTTTTATAATACATTGAAATATTAAAAAAAGGGTATGTTTGATGAAATAATCTGATAAACAGGCATGTTAGCTAGTTTATGTAAACATTTTAATGCAAGAAGTACAAAGACTTCCGATTTATTTAAATTTAAATAAAATCCTGTATTTTTAAGCAAAATAGCTTGGCACTTTTAGCACGTCATTTTGTCATCTCTATTGGCATTCAAAGGGTTAAAAGCATCTGTTATTTGGAAAAAATATACATGGTGCTTGAACACGGTTTAATCCTAATGAACTTACTATGGATATTGACAAGAACACGCTTACTGCCCCAGTGAACAGTATTGAATGCAGGATAGTTGTTACAAGTGAATAAATACTGTACACAGCTTACTGTACAGATTGCATAATAGACAAAACAATAAAAAAGAATGCAAATAAAATGAAATGTGAGCTGTAGGTCTACTGTAGTCTGCACTGTATGCCTATATGTGTGCACAATCAAAGACTAAACTGATGTAACAACCCCTGCTGAAGGATCAAAGGGGAGGAGGTTAAGACCTCTAAATACCATAGTCAATACTAATAGACGTAGGCTCTTTTAGAAACTTTACCTAGAGGGGGAAGGTGGAACGGTTCACACTTCGCGATAGACAATGACATTCTTACAGTAAAATACTATATATGAACTTTAATTTTCAATTTTTGACTGCTGTTTGGAAGTTTTTATGCAAAAATATGCATGTCTAAGAATGTTCCGAGTCTGTTATAGAGAAGTTGTTTTACCATAAGAGTTAGAAATTTTTTTGCCAGGGAAATTTAAACTGTCTGCTATAAAGAGGAATCCGCTGTTTTCAGGTGTCTGATAAGGAAGATTTCACTGCTAATTGAAGTTCCTCACGCACATCAAGGGTTTGATAATGTGTCCCATCAATTTAATGTCACTACTCACCACTGTGGGGATGAAGGGTGGTTTGACTCTCCTCAATAAGAGCTCGTCCCATTGGATGTTTCTAAAGAAGGCTTGTTTCTTGACATCCTCTGCATCCCGTTCACTAGAGCCAAGACGACGTTCAGGGTTTTTGCGAAGGAGCTATGAAAAATTATTACAAAATTAGGTATAAAGAAGTAAACACTTTTCTATCTTATTTAAATGTCAAATATTGTGGGTTGATTTTTCTGAATATCTGTTAAGCCCTAATTTAACAGGGTGTTCAGGCGTTGCAGTTTAAGGTTTTCCAAAGCTAATTTCCAACTTTTCCAGCCAATGTATATTACAAAAATTATTTTATTAAGATCCCAGTTTGATGTAATATTTTTATTATTATTATTATTATTATTAGCACTGCATCTTACTACCCGTTCGGGTTATATGCACTTACGCTAATGTGTAATGGTAGGGTGATTATAAAAAATCATAAATGTTGAAACCAATACTTTAAAGTTGTAAAAAATGACTAATAAACACCCTCTTCACCCTATCTCCTACACAACCTAGTCAAAATTAGGCAACATATCTTTCAACTTAGCTCTAGAGCAGTAGTAAAATTAAAATTGTACAGTATTTATACTAAGTTTAGTATTAAAATACATATATTTTCCTTTTATTAATAAAACACTTTAGACCTTTGTACAGTATATATTTATTATTTTTATTGTGAAAACGACTTTTTGTTTCATGTAATTTTTGTATTAAAATTACAAATTGATTAATATCCAAATTGTGTTCTTTCTTAAAGTCCCCTTATTATTTTTATTATTATATTAATTGTTAATTTCAACTAGTTTGTTTAACTCATTAATTAAATATATATTTGGAGGAGCTTCATGTAAACCAATTTACCCATTCAACTGGATCCACCCTTGAGCTAGGCGTAGTTAAAAGTAGTTGTCCTTCTAACTGTCACATTGTATTCCACCATATTCCTCTGTAAACATTTCCTGTTAGGCTACTAATCTCCTCTTTACTTTTATTTGTATTCAAAGGGAGAAGTTAAGTGAGAGTGAGAGGTAATGGTACTATCTTCCTCTTTAACCGGACCGCCACGAACATGATAAACTGACAGTACTACGCTCTATCGGAATATGTCTGTCCCTAGCAGACTGTGCACACCGTTATGATGAGCTTGGATCAAAACTCGAGATCTAAGTACTCACAGGGCCTTAATTTATACCTTCCCCTTCATTTTACTTATTTGAACCTATATGATCAAAGCATCTAATTTTGGACTAAAATTAAAAACTTTAAAAAAAAAGAAGCTTAAAAAAGAAAATTATTTTTAAAACCATTCCCCTTTCCTGTCAAAAATTTATTATTTGCCTACTGAAAGTTTCCCGAAGTCAAAATTTCTTACCACACAGGTCTATAATTATTAAAGTACTAACTTCTATGCTGGCGGCCGGGGTTCGATCCTCGGTCCCGGCAAAGATTTATCTGATTATCAAACCCTTCCTTCACCTCTGACAAGACATCTTGTGATTGTGAGGAATGCCAGGCCTCCACCGTGGTTCGGATTCCACGTTAAACTGTAGGTCCTCCATTTCATCTCACAATCACCCTACCATTACACATTAGTGTAAGTGCGTATAACCCGAACGGGTAGTAAGACGCGGTGCTAATAATAATAATAATAATAATATTAAAGTACTAGACCCCCCTCCCCCCGCATTATTATTTTCAACACATATATTGAAATTGAAGAATCATCATAGATTCTACCATAACATATGACTGACTATCAACATTTTTATGAGGAATAAATTAAATTTTCAAAATAAAATATAGCCTATGTTACTTGCTGATAATGTAGCTTTAATTATATTGGTGTAACCTGGCGGTCTAGCGGTAAGGTGTCAGACTTCTGTGCTGGCGGCCAGGGTTCAATCCCCAGTCCCGGCACAGATTTATCTGATTACCAAACCCTTCCTTCACCTCTGACAAGACATCTTGTGAATGTGAGGAATGCCAGGCCTCCACCGTGGTTCGGATTCCACGTTAAACTGTAGGTCCT
>CABEEJ010001546.1:58816-133637 GCA_901482245.1 Timema douglasi
TCACAAGATGTCTTGTCAGAGGTGAAGGAGGGGTTTGGTAATCAGATAAATCTTTGCCGGGACCGAGGATTGAACCCCGGCCGCCAGCATAGAAGTCTGACACCTTAACCCCTAGACCACCAGGCCACCTAAACGCACATTAAACTGTAGGTTCTTCATTCATGGTGTCTACTAAACTTGACCAATGCAATACCCGACCTTTCCCCTGATCATTTCCTAAAATTCCCGACTAAAAAAGTATGTCACATCCTTTTAACTCGCCCCCCCCTCCTTCCTCATTTTTCTATTATTATTATTTTTATAATAATAATAATAAGTTTTAAAATTTGAATTAAAATTGTTTACTAGGAATTAAAAATATATCACACAGCTACAAGCAAAAAAAATGACATAATTTACTGATTATTGTATTTCATATTTTGAGTGAAATATCATTTTCCCAGATTTTTATTGTGATTTACCAAATTCCCGACTTATTCCCGTTTTTTCCCGATTATTTCAAATTCCCGGCTAATTCCCGTTTTTCCGGATGGTAGACACCCTGTCATTTCATCTCACAATCACCCTACCATTACACATTAGCATAAGTGCGTATAACCCGAACGGGTAGTAAGACGCGGTGCTAATAATAATAATTATTATTATTATATTGGTGAAAGAATTTTTAAAATCAGTCCAGTAGTTTTTGAGTTCATCCATTACAAAAAAACAAAAAAAACACAAAAAATCAAATCTTTCCTCTTTATAATATTAGTGTAGAAATAAAACAATTTCTACAGATTTTTTTCATATAAGAGTATTAAATGTAATATAAATAACTTCACAGAATGACAGAAATTCAAAACAAATGGTTATTTTAGTTGTTAGTATTTTTTTTACAAAGCTATGTTAAAATTGTTAAAAACAATTTTTTTTAAACATTTGAAACTAGTGTTGGGCAGAATCAGATGATTAGAATCGATGCATTCGATTATTTTTAGTAATTGATTTATTCAATTCTTTCAAAATCATTCAAATGATTTTTTCATTCAAATGAAAACAGTATCTGACTTAACAAGAGCTGGCCGATTCATTTGCTGACCATTCCCTTGCCAGAAGCTCTGAGAAAAGTCAACCTTATGATTATGAATGTTTCCAGGCTATATCTATACAGGTCTCCATTTCTATTAAGTTTATTTTCAATAAATAGTTCTCATTGCTATATAATAATCGACCTTACACTTGCAAATGATTCTAAGGCTAATTTAATACAAAGTGTAAGTAGTGGTACAGTTTACAATCGAATATCAGCCTAAAATAATATGAATGAAAATTACAAAAGATTTGATTATTTTGCTACATTATAATTTATACTATATAGATTGTTATTTTTCATTTCCTTTAAATTTTACCTTCCTAATTAAATAAACTGAATTAACCCGGATGGGTTGAGAGATAACTCTTTTTTTAAACATTGACTTAAATTTATTAAATAGATAAATATATATTTTTTTATCTATTTAATAAAATATTGCCTGACTGTAATATTCAGATCATAATATAATTTTATTCATTGAAATAATTTTACATTCTTGTAACACAAAATATAATTTTCAGCAAAATTATGTCGCCGGCGTGATAATTGTGTGTTTGATTGTAAGTGAAGTTTTCAGGAGGCATATGATTGATCCAGATATTCAAATCGAAAGTATTTTATCACTTACTCGATATATAAATAGTATTGTAAGCTTCTATCTTTTTTTATGTTTAGGAAATATTAGAGGTACAATTATTTCGACTCTTTTAAACACAAAGGGGAAACTATGTTGTTTATGTTTATTTTAATTTTATTCACCACCACCATTATTATTATTAGTACTAGGCAAAAGTATTTCTATTAATGGTGAGGTACTTCTGTGACTAATGCGTTCACTTTCTAGTATTTTGTTGTGGCTGTATGGTGGTCTTTGACACCGGCACAAGGAAGAAGGAACTAAATGATAGAAAAGTGTTGATAAGCTACAAACGCAAAGGAATGTGTGTTGGGAGAGCCGACAGCAGGGTGAAGAAGATATTAGCACAAATCAAAACAAGCCATTAGAAATCACTTTTAATTAAAATTAGTACTAGCTAGTATTCGATTATTACCGAATCTTTACTACTTCTCAAAATCATTTGAAGACTCTTTCGATTATTTTTCGATGCATTGAATGATTATTCGATTCTTAAAATCATTTGATTATGCCCATCACTAGTTGACACTGGAGCGTATTCTAAGGAAAGTTGAAGTTTTCAAAGCATCCCACACTTCTACCTAGAAATATGTATTTTTTTAAACTATTTTAAAACAATAAAAGAAAGGTGATGATTATAAAATTGATGAAACTCTAATGAACACAAATGCAAGTTTTGTTTACCAAGTTTAGCTGCCAATAAAAAGAAGGTCAACTTTATCAGAAGATAACTTACCCGTCTCATGATGGCAATAGCTTCCAATGATAGAAATCTTGGGTAGCGCACTTCATCATTTACTATAGAGTCAAATACCTCCTCTTCGTCATCACCAGGAAAGGGTGACTACACATAAAATAAATTTACATTGCCAAGTGATATAGATAAAAGGTGACAGGAGGAAACTCCGTTATGGAAGAAAGGTAGGTTTAAGATTTTATTCAAGGGGCAGCCATTACCCCTTTGTCCAATAGCAACAATGTAAAGTGTGGACTTTTTTTATTTATTGTAAAAGCCATATTGTGTTCGTTCCTTTTATATTATTTTTTCCACCCACCCATCCTGTACCTTCTTCCAAGTATAATATAATTCAGATTGTAAGCATAAGTACTTTATGCTAATGTGTTATGGATGAGGAAGGTTGATTAAGAGGAAGGATAACTGCATTTGCATGTCAGGTGAGCAGAAAAATATATAGGAAAATTCTTTTAAATACACCTAACCTAACCAACCTAACAGTGTTGGGATAAATAGTTAGTAAGCATTATAATTGAAAAGGATTATCTTATTTTAAATCTCAAATATGCAATTTTTTGAATACTTGAATAAATACCCCTAAGGATTTGAGTATAAGGATTCAACAAAATTTCAGATTTGACTATATATATTTTTTTTTAACATGTTCAAATGTTGAATATAAATGTTATTTTAGGAGCTATTAATTATGATGTGTACTATCCTTAAGATCTTATGGCGTTTTAAAAGGGTCAATCCCTAACATCAATATGAAGAAAATAAATTGATCCTTTACTATATATCTAGAAATCAAATTCTCTAACCCTATGATTAATGAAACTTACCTCTCCAACTAGCATCTCAAATATAAGAACTCCAAGACCCCACCAATCCACAGCCCGAGTATATGAGGTTTCAGTGAGTACTTCAGGCGCTAGGAACTCTGGGGTACCACAAAAAGTGCCTGTGCGGTCACCATACCCCATACCCTCCTTGCACAGACCAAAATCAGCAATTTTCACATAGCCTTCGGTGTCCAGGAGCAAGTTGTCTAACTTCAAGTCTCTGAAAAATATGTCCCAAAACACTGTCAAGAAAAAATTAAAGACACAATTCTAATGACTACCCACACCAGATGGGAAATTGAATGGCAAGATATGCTCATTAAAGATACAACTTTAATGACTACACAAGATTGCAAATTGAATGGCAAGATAAGCTGATTAAAGTGAAACTTGAGTGAAGAAAGCCCATTCAGTAAAAGAGGGAAAAAATATGGGAAGAATCCTATGCGCATATATGACATCATCTTATCTTCAGGCTTCTATTATATTTACTATTTTTCATTTATTTGAGGTATTTAAAGTGCACTTTCTAGACAAACTGATTATATCAGCACATAAATTATAAACAAAATTAAATCTATAATAAACACAACATCCAGCCTCTGGCCGTTCATTTATTACTGTGAAAGGGGAAACCCACATTTCACAAATGATACATTTTTCAGCCATATTGGGAATAGAACCAAGGACCTTTAGCTCAGTAGACAGACATGTTATTGACCGAGCTAAAGTGTCGAAAGCTTCTATAATAAAGTTAGCATGGTCTATGGCAGGGATCGGCAATCTTTTTGGGACTCGATCGTATTGTACATTTATCAAAGTTCCCGCAATCGCCCTTCATTTCTTCGCTCTATTTTTAATTATTTTTTTCTAAATATATCTTGTATTCTTTAAATTCAATATTTCATCCAATACTTAAGTCCCTGCCTTTATATAAAATACACAAAATAAATAAAATGTACACTTCATTTACCATGAAAAATTACATTATGACCCTATATTTCAAAGTGCACCATAGTGAAACCAAGCAAGGTAGCAATCTTACCTTGACGGATTATACTATAGCCCTATCTTATAAACTGCATCATAGTAGAACCAAGCAAGGTAGCAATCTTACCTTGACGGATTACACTATGGCCCTATCTTATGAGCTGCACTATAGTGGAACCAAGCAAGGTAACAGCATTACCTTGAAGGATTACACTATGACCCTATGACCAGGAGATCCGTGCTCAAATCCCAGTAGGGTGTACCGAGTATGGTTTTTCCTAAATGGTTTATCAGACCCCCTTCACGCAAATTTGGTACATTTGCTTTAAATAGTGTAATTAGTGTATTTGCATATAACCCAAACGAGTAGTAAGACAAAAAACAAAAAACTATGCTGACCCAACCATAGTCTGGAAACAGTTGCTGATGAATTCATACCTGTATATAATTTTGTTTTCATGAAGATACTGTAAACCCAAAACCACGCAGGCTGCATAGAAGACGGCTCTAGGTTCGATGAACATGTCAGCATGAATGTGCATCATAAGATCGCCTCCAGCAGCATATTCCATCACGAAACACACGTGAGCCTGGACACCAAGCCGTATATGTAAGTCATTGCATTTGAAAATCAAATCCTTAAGTATATATATAAAAAGTGAAATTTGTTTTAGAGAGCTAATACAGCCTATTGGTTGTTCAGAACTACACAATTATAGGACTAACTCAACAACTAGGACCCAGACCAGTAGTTTAGCACTAAAATGAATTTATGAATGATTTAATGATTCAGGATTCAAGGTAAATTAGAGATTCAGATTCATAAAATAGGGAATTTAAACCAACTCTAATTTGAATCGTGTGTAACACACGTGTGAAAAATTTCTTCACTTGACCAGCACACAGCATTTATTACATTTAAAGAAAGAGAGTATCCAAATGCAAAATAATTGAAATTATATTAGGTGATTAGTATTACAATGAGTGTACTTGGTAGAACAACAATTGATTGATTGATACACTTCTTTAGTCAATTAATTCCTGACATAACTTTTTTTTCTTCTCTTTAAATAATTAATTCTTTGCTATTTCCATCAATTCATGTTGTTAATTATTTAAATTCTTTTTCTTGATCTAACAGTCCCTTTTTTAATAAACTAATTTCTTATATTCATAACTTATATTGTTTAATTGACTAAAGAAGTGTATCAATCAATCGTCATTCTACCAAGTACGCTCCTTGTAAGACTAATTTCAAATTTCTCCATACTACAAATTATAATGAATTTAACTAAAATGTATTAGTTGAGATATTCTGTCAGTTCTCTGAGTTGGACTGGAGAGAAATGTCAATGACTGGGAGATAAAAGTTTGATTCTTGGTCGGGTGTATTGGGGGTGGTTTTACCTAATTGGTTTTCCTCTTTCTTTATGGCACATTACCATAACTAATACATCTACATAAACTCCAATGGGTAGTAAGATGCAAGGCTAAACAAAATGTCGAGAGGAGAAAGTGTGGTATTGAGCTACATCAAGGCTGCCGTTTTCACATAATGTTTTCACGTTTATATATTTTAGAGCTTTAAAATGGATTACAGGATTTCTGAATTATTTCAAGAATATTCTCAAATTTATAGAAGCTAACATTAGAGATTATGATTATATTTATAATGTAAGCAATATTATTCTTAAATATGATTTTTTATAAATCAATTCTTCAAGTCCAGCCTTTTAGGATAGAAGGGGATGCGAGAAAACCCCAGTGTTTTTGCAGTTTTTATGGCAAAACTTTTTTTTTGCCAAAATAAATAAAATATTGCAAAATTTGATCTAGTCATGGAAATTTAACAGTCTTGGGAGCTAAGAAATGAATCATTGAAAATTCTTTTGATATTGGTGCATTTACTGATCGAGGGTATTAAGATATTGAGCTAGTAATTCCTTTTCTAAAATTAATTACAGGAATTTGTTCATGAAACGAACAGCAAGAGTGGTTTATTTTATGTCACTGTCACCGTGTGATAGTCTAGGTGCACATTAAGACATAGGGGCAGAGCAGTGTGGACACACCACAGTACAGTAAAGGGGAGGTCAGCACAATGGAAGAGGAAGAGACGCAGTACAGTTGTGTGTGTGTGTGATGGCTAGCTCACAACATATGGAACTGAGCTCTGAATAAAATGCTGATACTGAAATGAAAAGTTGGAAAATGTTGCTGTGCAATGTGAGAAACAGGTAAAAAAACATATTGGAGAAGTGAATACACGAAAAATAAAAATACACATGTTGATTTGTCTTAACATTCAAATATTCAAGTAAATTATTTAACATTTTAAAAATTGAATGCTAAAGCAATTTTATTCCATTTAGAATATTTCAATTCAGTTTTCATATAATCTACATTACCTGTGTCATACAACACAGGTTTAATGTTTAAAAATGTCGTGACCCAATGGTTAAATAATTTTATAATAAAGGAAAATGATAAAACTAAAGAAAAAGGAAACATAAACTACTAAGAACAAGTTTGATGAAGAAAGCCCAACTAGGAAAAGAGGAAAAATGCGAGAAGAATCCACTGCACAAAGGTGACAGACATCTTCTTCCTTCTTCTGTCTTCTATAGTAGAAGTAGTCACACACACATTTTAACACAAATATAGTAATATTTCGGCATTGTTGCCTTTATCAAACACAAAGAAAAAATAAGAGAGTACAAATAATACAATCACTGGACTTACTCCATTTTGAATTTAAAAAAGCAGCAGCATGGTTTTACCAAGAATTTACTAAGCTATTCTATGATTATGAAAACCCTTTAATAAATAACAACCAATGTTGGTATTTAACCCCACGATGAACACAGGTGGCAGTCAGTCGACACGTGACGAGCAGGGGCAGGTCGCACATGAAACTGTGCCTCAACCACAACTAGACGGGGTCTGTGGTGTGTCTATGTGTTGACTGTGTCTCAATGTGCACTTAGCCTTAGCACTAGTAATCAAAGCGAGGAAAGACTACACAAATGTTGTGCGATACTTACTTCAGTTTGATAGCAAGCAAACAGGTTGACCAGGAAGGGGTGTCTCATGGTGTTAGCCACTTCGAATATCCGTTTCTCTGACAGAAGAGATTCCACCTCGTCTCTTGCAATAATATCAGCTTTCTTCAAGGCTTTAATTGCAAAGTACTCGCCCGTGTTGCGGTATTGTGAGAGGATCACCTGAAAGCAACAAAACAAAATGGTTTAACTTGTATTTTATACACTAATAACAGGTTGACTTATTTATCCTAAATATGTTTTAATTTTCAAATCTTTAAAAATAGAATACTCTCGTCATACTCCAAATGTTAAATATCATTATGGAAGCAATTGTGGAGTTGGGGTTGGTAACAATGTAGATTCTGAAGTAAAAATAAAAACTTATAATATTATTACAATATATGCAGAATTGAATTTAAGGAAGGGTGACGGGCTACTAACCTAGGGCTCCGACGACAAATCAAAGTCCCCCACAACTAGTGCAATTTTAGTTTTTAAAATACATTTTATATTTTAAGAACCTAAGTAACCTGACAATTCACTTGGTGGTGATAAAATGCCTTGTGCTACCATTTAGTGTAGGAAGTTTGTTATTATAATTTAATATACATTTTCAATGTATAAAAGAGTCAAAGTAGAAAAATAGAGGAGAGTCTGAGTCTTGGCGTACCGGGCCCACAGACCTGGTACTAAATCCAGTTTATCAAAGTCAAATCAAATGACATGAAATATTCCCAAAGTGAAACAAAGTTCGGATATTTAAAATAATGTTTAACGTTGAAAAATGATATTAGATTTTGCATAACCATGTAACTATGGGTATTAACTATTAAATATCATTTACAAAATGTTATACTGCAAAAATATTTCATCCTAAAATGATTAACAAAGTTATTATTACAAAATATAATTTAATTATTATTTTTTATTTTAGATTTTTTGTCATGTGAACATTAATTTGTGATTTACATAACAGTACAAATTTGGGGGAGGGGGGCATGTAACATTGTTTTGTAAAATGGTGATGCTTTGTAATTTTGTCAAATCAGGAATTTTACTTTTGAATCAAAGTCAAAGCTGACAAATATTTGAAGATGAGTTGAAGTTTTCACAGCTTTGAACTAGAGATGGATCGAATCCACTATTTCTCGAATCCGAATCTACATTTTATTTTCGAATTTCGAATCCAAATACTAGCAAATCGTTATAAATTTTAATGATTTACAAATAGATCTACATTTCACAATATAGGCCTAAACTGTGAATTAAGATTTATTTCAATCATGTTTTCAATTTTAATCAACCCCCAATAACCCCTCGCAAAATACAGGTTAAAATCCAGCCAAATTAAACAATCTAGACTCATATTATTGTTTAAAAATAAAATCAATAAAAATTTAAGTGTCTTTTAGTTATTTTTAAAAGTGTTGTTAGAATGAGTTAAGTTTCTAAATAACATGTGAAATAAATAGATTAGGCCTAGTTATCATTTGATCAACTTTAATCATTATTAAAGGATATTTTATTGTATTAAAATAGCAAAAATAAAAATACAAACGGATATTTTTAACAAAGATTAAAACAACATGCTTAACAACTAAAGATACATTGGAAATAGTGAACTCAAAAATACCTAAGTATGTTTTATTATTATTTTATTATTTATTCATCATCTATTTTTGTGTAGAAAACAAATATATTAGATTCTTGAGATGTATCTATTTCTGAGAATATATTCTATTTAACACACAAACATATTTTCGTCTACAATGTGTTCATTCCCATTTTATAAGGCAAGACTACTTTTGTATATTTCTACAATTACTTCAATAACATATATAAAATAATAATAAAAACTAAGGTAAAATCAATTTTAAAACAAATAATGGATTAGTAAGTCGTTATTTGATTTTTAAAACTCGAGAGCGCTTACTAAGTGATCAGATTACCTGAATCAATTCCAAACAAACAATTGAATTACAATATGTAGGCCAGTAAGGATAAATAAACAATTTTATCGCTGTCGCTGTTGACAGTATTTATTTTTCATAAAACTCAACAAAATGTCTAACTTTAGGATCGTATGCAATAAATTGGGGTTCGTTGCAGAGTTGTAGATAATTAAAACAAGTTGGGTGATAAGAATTAACAGAAGATTTATTTTAATCATCACTCAGGCGAGTAAACATAATATACATCATGGCTGCTGACTTTATATGGTGTGTAATGGCGGCTGACTTTGTATCATATGTAATGTGTTATTATTTCTGTTATTTACAAGATTGTTCGTGAGGTGAAAGTTTTAGAAGTGCGCATGTGCCGAAACGGCCGAGTCCAAGTTTTCCATACAGATGGGAGGGTAGCCACGTAAGATTTTCCACACCTGACAATTTTTTTTCAAACAAGATTTTAATCATTTTATTGCTTTTGTCCGACAAAATAAATATTACAGATTAAGTTGTGCTTTTCAAGTAGGCCTAGCTAAGTAATTTTTGAATCAAAATATTATGCTTTGTTTATGAGGTGAAAGATTCGTTCATTGAATCCAGTAAAACACCGAATCCTCGAATCTCGAATACTAGTCAGGATTCTGTGGATTTGAGGATTCGAAGATTCGAGTGGCCCATCCCTACTTTGAACACCTCTTTATTATTAACAAAACATTTGTCTTGATGTAATGGTTGAGAAATTACAATTTAAGCAGAAATATACTTAATAATTTCTTATTAATTTTTTGTAAAACATATGAGTTAAAAATCATAGGGAAGCCTTACATTAGAGGTGAGAAATTTGATTATTTCAATTAATTGGTTTTCAACATTATCAAGAATTACAATTAGAGGGTTAATAGCCAATATCAGTCAAGAAATATATATATTTTTCTTTAACATCTACCTTCTCAAACCAAGAGAAAGTATTGCATCATGAAATGTTTTGACCTTTAAACCCAAAAAAGCAGATTTTACAGTTCTGTCTGTTCATCCATCTTCGGCTTTATATCCGAAATGGTGTGATGTATTTGGTTCAAACATGATATACGTATGTTATAGAGCAATCCGTTGGGACTTTTATTTTATTTTGACCCTTAACTGTCCAACTAAGTTAAATTACTGATGATATTTTGGAATTCCAAATTTTTTCAAAATATCTCTTTACAATTTTGTTTAAAATTGATATCTAGGGAGTGTTTTAACTGACAAATAACATTATATACTTTTATTTTGGGTAGAAGTTTGTTAAGGGGTAGTTTATTGATGAGTGATTTGTTTGGATTTGAAATATTTCAAAAAAGTTTGTATTATTTTTGGAAGAAGGTAAAGGAAAGGTGGATAGAAACATATAAAAGGAACAAACACAATAAGGCCTTTACAATCAAAAGAAGAAGACAGTTCATACTTTACATTGCTGCTACTGGACAAAGAGGTAATGGTTGCCTCTTGAAGAAAATTGATCGTTACCGCCCAATCCCCTGACCTAGGTTTAATTCTATTAGAACTCATCAGGAGGGAGTGGGAAACGCGCAGGGCAACTTACTTTGTCCAATGGCAGCAGTGTAAAGTGCGAACTGTGTTTTTCTTTTCAATGTATAAGCCATATTGTATTTGTCCCTTTTATATGTTTTTATCCACCTTTCCTGTACCTTCTTCCAAATATAATACAGTTAACTCATAAAGCAAAAAGAGGTTTTCCTCATAGAGATATTTATTAGCATACAAAGAAAGTTTGTAAGATTGTATTGTACCATTTGTTTAAGATCATATAAGAAGGGGTCTGTGAAACTTTGATAGTATAGATATTGATTCAAATTTTATATTAGATTCAATAACTTGAATAAAATAAAACTAGAAAAAAAAAAATTGACAATGCTTTAATTTAGGCCATTGCAAATTCCACAATGTGCCTAAAATATGTTCATATATTTTTAATAACAATTTTTGTAAAGTCAAGTAAATGCTTATTAAGTATTACTTTAATGAACAGAAAATAAGGCACATTTTATTTTTTACCATAACGGTCTTTATAAAACCTTTGCCTTGCCTTAATCGCACCTTTGGATAATACATATGTGTCAAGTGGTAACCTTGAGAACTGATAATATATATTGAAATAATTAATAATCACCATAAAAGATAGTGCTTTTTACAACTTAACTTTAACGAGGTGAACTAATGTTGCATGTTAAAATACTTATAGGAATAAGGTCCAAAACGAATCTAATTTTCTTTATGCATATCTATTTTTTATTTAGCATCATAACTATTACCATATCTAACTAAGATATGATTTGATAATTATTCAAAATTAGTGAATATTTACTTCAATTAAAATTCGAAAAACCTGTTTCACAGATGTCTACTTAAGCAAAATGTGTAACAAAAAGTAGTTTTGAAAAGAAAAAACAATTGTAAGGTAGTGTTAGCCGGGGGAAGAAAATCAGAACTATCGGAGATTTTAAAACAGGACTAAGGAAGTTGGAGAATAATATAAACTATTATTTTAAGAAAACCTTTATACAATTTTGCAGTTAAACTTACATATATTAATTTGATTCATATAGAGGTTATAAACATAAGAAATATTTATATATTATGTAATCTCAGTTATAAAAAAAAGCTGACTTTTAATTCTTAAGTTGGTTAATATTTTTTTAAATTGAGACTTAAGAATTTTTTTTTAAAAAAGAAACTATAATAAAATGTACCAAATATGATCCAATCGTCAAACAACACCCACCTTTCCAAAGTGTCCTCTACCAAGCACACTGAGCAGCCTGAAGTTGTCCATAGACATACCAGTGAACTGAGAGTGTCGGCGAGACTCATATGCGCTGTCTCTGTACTCCAGCCTTCGTCCACCAACAACATTCTCCGGTTGATCATAGACATGCTATACAAAACAATAAAATAAGAATAAAACAGAAGAGTTCACCCAGGTTAAACAACACTTTATATACCAGATCAATTTGCTGTAAATCAATGTAAATTGGTATTTATAACATCCAAACATACTGAAAGTGGAATGATTTGTTAAGCCTACGTGAATTCATAAATTTTAATTTCGAATCAAATCTAGATCTTGGCTGACTCATATCAAATTTCATGATTAAAATAATTTTGAGCCGAGACCGAATCTAATCTCAAGCCTAAAATTTGTTTGAAACAAATTCAAATCAAATCTCATCACACAATTTTTTAAATTAGAATGAAAAGGTTGATTAATATATACAAAAAGATGGGCTTAGCTACTTTTGTTAAAATATGAGATATTCACCACACAAACAAGTGTCCCACATGTGATTCCTTTACGACCTGGAACTCGAGTTAATTTCTCTATTCACTCTACAATGCAACTGGTTTCTGGTATGATTATATTAATTTGTTAGTTAACTATGAATTATAGATTCTAATATTGAACTAAACCCAGTCCGTCCAAATCTATGAATAATTTAGATTCAAAATTATGAATTAGTATCTTTCCAATTTTAATATTTTCTTTAAGGAAAACCTCTTTTCACTTATAAGAGATAAATTTTGTTATATTTGGAAGAATGTAAATGAATGGTGGATACAAACATATTAAGATTCAAAATTATAAATCGTATCCGAAGCTTGACTTCAAAATTTTGAAGGTTTTCTGAAGGCTTTATTTTTTTTAAATCTATTTTATTTTTATTTGCAAGAAAATTTTAATGACGTATGTTTAATTGATAAAGCTATCAAACCAAAATTTGCAAGGTTTTCAAGCAAATGATTGTGTATTTCCAAAAACTATTTTAACAAGCGAGAGAGACACAGACATTGGAAATAATGAGGCAGGGGGACAAATATCTGAACAGAGGCAGTTATTTCTTTCACGCTTATGAAAAAAGTGTGGTAAGGGAGTGCTTCACTGCTAAAACTTACTGAAATAGTTGTTTTGTATGAATATGGAAAAATAAAATTTGTTTTGTATATTCAGTATCATCATTAATTGTTAAGAATATTAAGTTTGAAATTTTTTTTAACAAAAGATGTTAATCAGTGTAAAAAGAAAGTTGTTTTATTTATTTAAGATATTTAATGTGCACTTTCTGAACCAGCTGATTATATCAGCACACAAGAATTTCTACGAGGGAGAGCGAAAGGGCCTACCAATTTTTCTGGGAAAGGTATTTTCACCCTACCTTCCAGGGTTCTCTTACATGACACAATTAACATGAGACTGACGGATTTACTTCCCCTCCGAAGGCTGTTATGCTATGGATTTTTATTTCTCAAGAAAAATCTGTCAATCTCTGCTGGGATAGAACCTACAAACAACGGGTCCAGAGGCGAGCCCCTTACACTAAGACCACAGAAGTTGACATGTGTCAACTGCATTGGCCTGAATATAGTGTGATGTAAATCTCTCCAGCTCTCTTTCTTCTTCCTCCTAGCCCTTATTATTCTTTCCTACATTCCCATGTATGGCACCAACAACCTTTGTCACTATATAAGGACACACTTGCTATCACCTTGATGTTTACAGTTTGCCTTTCCATTTCTTCATCCATGAGAAAGTAGCCTATAACCAACCTTTGCTCCCTATCCCAAGTGTATCTAGTGATCTTATGGCTTTCTATTTCCTTTTTATACCAAGTGTTTGCCCCTTTCATTTTATTTCTTGCTCATAACAAGAAGAGCCTTCTAGTTTCTCTCCCCTCATGTTTCTTTCCCTAACACCTCCTCATACCACCCCTTTCTTTTCCTACTTTTGCGTTAAAATTATTAATCCTTTTGCATTTAAATGTTTCCATCTAATTGTCCTATAATTTTTTACAAATTTCCTTTTTATTCCTTTTGTTTTTTTGCTCTTTTAGGAAGTTGACTAACGTGTTTCACACTCTCTCCTGATATGATTATCTTCAATAGGCAGCCATTACCTCTTTGTTCATTTGTTCAATGGCAGTAATGTAAAGTGTAAGCTGGTGGATTTTTTTTCTTTTGTCCTCCCCCCCACAAGCAATATCGAGTTTGTTCCTTTTATGTTTCCACACATCTGTCCTGTACCTTCTTCCAAATATAGAAAAATATGTATTCAATAAGAGAGGTTCATTCCTCTACAATGAATTCCAACCAACTATTTAGCTTTTTGTGGACAATCATGCATTTATTTTTCTAAATTTTTCAAATTTTAAAATATCAAACTTAATATGAAAAATATATTTCAAGAAAAATACATATTTATAGATGAGGTTTTTAATATTCATACCTTTTCTTAAATTTCAAGTGTTCTTGCCACAAGATGAGTCTACTTTTATCTAGACAAACCTTGACTGCAATTAAGTTAGAAGGCCACAACCATTAGTAGTTATTCACAGTTTAGTGCAGGGCTGCCGTTTTCATTAAGTTACAAGTTTTTGTGGATTTAAAGGGTTTTTATTAGGTTAGCAAATTAAGAGGTTACAATTATTACATCCAACTATTGTTATATGACTATTAAATATTAATTTCGATTAATCAAGCCCAGCCTTTAAAAGCTAGAATATTTAGTCCAAGCAGAGACAATATGTATGAAATTTGCAATTGGTAGCCATCTTTGGTATAAATAAGATCATAAGGATCCTTAGGTCAAGCCAAGTGCATCCATCCCACTTATTAAAAAGAAGCTGAGTGTATACAAAGTTATTAATAACATTCTGTCAAAATGAGTGAATTTACAGGGTCTTTGAGCAAAGCATCATTTTATTGAGATTAGCATATCAATTATTTCTGGCACCCAAAAGAATCAAGGGAAATTATATCAAAATATCAATTTTGACCATATCTATACCCCTAAATTTTCCCACTTCCTGCCCCCCTCTCCCCCTTCTCCGATAATAAATCACCCTTTAATCATTAAACATGATGAACAAAGAATGTAAAGTTTTATCAGAGAGTTGATGTATGTGCAGAAGTACAAACTTGAATGAGGAAAAAGGGATTAAAATGGTCAATAAATAAAAAATTACCCATCAGACATTGTTTTGTAGTTCTGTTTTAAACATCACCAACGAAGGAATAAAGGATTTGAAGGCATGACATTTTTTTATATATATTTCACCACAAAAGAAATCAGTGCCATATAGAAAATACTATTTTTAATAGTGTTTATAAATATTTTGACAATATCTTCAATAATAGAACTAAATGAGTTGGAGGCAGCCCTGGTATAACACATGCTGTTATTTGTACTGTTCCAAAATGACTAGGATTATTAAATGTTGATTATTTCCTAAAAAAAAGTCATGCTAGTGAGTGTTAAAATTAGGTGAGGTTAAGTCACATGTAAATAATTTTAGTTAAATACAAAAGTGTGTTAGGCGAGGCGAGTGACAAGAGGCAGTGAGAAATAGAGGGGGGAGGCAATACCTCTTCCTCTGGAAACTGAACAACAGGTTGGGGTGAGGGAGAGTGCTCGTGATCAGATGATACTATACTGGGGCCAGGCCGTGGCGCTGACAGACCCAGGTCACGCTCCTCCGCATGAAGGAAGTCAAACTCGCGCAGTGCACTCTGTAACTACAAGAGCAGTGGGGTTTGGGAGTGGCGTAAGGTCCTACGTGTGTGCGACTTGCAAATCATACAGTACCCAAACACAACTAGGTGCTATATATGAGGGGGTCAGGGAAGAAACATGATAACCTTTTGAAATACAAGTTATTTTTATAGTCAGTCAATACCTTGAGGATAAATAACATCAACAAAAACTGCTTCGATGGCCGCAAGGTATAAGTAATACCCCTCATGTTAAATTATACTGCCAATGACCGGGAGACCGGGGTTTGAATCCCTGTAGGGTGTACTGGGGGTGGTTTTTTCCTAAATGGGTTTCTAGTCTCCCTCCACAAAAATGCATGTACACTTCCTTTAAATTCAAACTTCCTTGTCCCTAATGTATTAACTTAATTTAGTACATGTGTGTATATCCTGAACAGGAAGTAAAATGTTGTGTTAAAAAAAGATATATGTTGACAAATATTTTATTTATTCTTTATAGCTGGATTTACGGTTTATCAGAAGTTTAACCAGTGAATAGATCCCATCTAAATTTATGGGGGTTATCATGTTTTTGCCCCGCCTCATCATATATGAGGCAGAAGCTACAGGTGACACATTCATGCAGTACTAAGGATAAAATAGCACAAAATGTATTATACAAAGTAAGGGAAGAGTATGCAAACATCAAATTCATATTGATTAATATACAAATTAAGATTTGGGATTTGTAGTCAACTCATTTATACTTTAACCATTATGAAATAGTTTTTAATCCATTTTAAGTCAAATAAAAATATTGACTAGGATATCTTAAAGAGATAATTATAAGAGCTGGTCTTATGACTACCGGTTAAATATTGCTCCTGGAGGTTAAAGTTAACTACCATATAAAGGTTATCAGCCACTTTATTATTTACATGAATTATGAACTGAGTTTATCGGCCAGATTGTTATACGTTGGATAAATATATTTTTATGCATAAAACGCAAGGTTGGTAATGTTTTTACTCGTGCGCGCATGCGTATAAACCCTGCTATCGCTACAACCTGGATAAAAGTAGCTACAACGCTCAATGTTTGTTAAATAATGCCGGCTAAACGGGTGCAAGTAAACAGATGGCGTCACGTGGGCACAAAAGCTAGATTGTCTTGCAAGTATTAATTTGGATGTCTGCCAAAATGCGGTCAATAGTTCGGTATGTTTACAAAATTTCATTTATTGTACTAGTATTTAAATAATTTGTTCTTATATTAGTACAACTCTACAAATCAATCAGACCAACTCTAAAATGGATAATTGCCAAATAGCTTGAAAGTCAAGTATTTTCCCAACACTAGTTTTACTAAAATTATTGGTAGACAATAAATTCTTGAAGGTGAAAATTAACTTAGGTCACAGATAGAGCCATCTCTAAATGCTATAGATGGGTCGAATGCTATATTTCTCAAATCTGAATCTTACATTTTACTTTGAATATCAAATCCAAATTTACATCCTCTGTAAGGAGTTACATATAACAGCTACAAACCAATGGGGTAACACCTACCCTCCGCCCCGTTATACTCGAACTCTGGCAGCGTGAGCACTGACCACCTCTCGCCAACACACAGTTCCATAGACTAAACAGAGCCGTCATGCATTAGCCAGCTCTAGAAGAAAGCCAAGCCCGAAAGAAAACAACTGAAGGCTATTTGGCGCGCTCAGTTGCCGCTTCCTTCACCAGGGACGTTCTCAAAGTTTCTAGTTCTATGGATGACCGGCAGAGTCCCCGCTCCATCCCCCTCCTTTCCCTTCCTTTCTCCCTCCTATCCTCCCCACTCTCTGTGAACATGGCTGTCCGTTTTCACTATATAATGGGATGTTTTAATAGTATTGTCACTCATTGCACCATAGGCTTAAGAGGTGAGAGCGACAGCTTAGGCTGTGACTTAATTGTCTTTATCAAATTTCTTTTTCAGTTTAACATGTGGGTTTTCATTCAAAATTACTGATCCGGACTTGATGTTTATAATTGTCAATTTGGAATGGGTTTCTTTCTGGTATCTACGGAATTATATTGTGTCCTCGTCCTCATTATTCTTAACTTACTTGGGCAACTTATATTTGGGACTTTAACTTTGAGTGGGCATTTTGTATCTATTTTTTGTGGGAGTAGCACATGCTAATTGTTGACATTGTAAATGCAATATTGATTGCCTTGGTTGCCTTAAGCAGTCCAAAGGGATGCGGATCGACACTAATTTGTGTGATTTAGTGGGAATTCATCAATCAGCGGGGCACTTATATTCGACACAGTTGTATTTACTTTATGATGTGTGCGAACTTTGTATTAGTTGCTAGATATTCTCTTGGTATTGTACTTTATACCACACCTCCATATTATGTCTGAGAACGGGGTATTAGCTCGAGAGTCTGGCTTTATCATAATTTTGCTGTGTGGTCATGAGAACCTTTGTAATTATTGCGCCTGGAAAATTAGAGCCATTATAGGCGGACCCACTTGATATTATGTATTTATCTTAGGGTGGTAAAATCTATATCTAAATTTATTTAGTAGTGTAATGTCCTTATTCGATACCCATTCGCTTTATATGAATATTAAAGTCTCTGAATTTGAACTTTCTAGTCTATTATTGTTATTCATCAAACATTATATTAATATTTAAGAGAAAATGAAGATTTTAAAGGAGTTATATGGTGGAGAAAACATGTGCAAACTGGTGAAAGAGTATGAAGTTGGGTGTAATACTATACACGATCTTAAGAAAAATAGAAGATAGTGGAACACGTGAAGAAGATGGATTCTGGATCAGGAAAGCGTAAAACATTACGAGATGGTCACTGTCCAAAGATGGAAAACGTTCTCCATGTGGTTCATGTTCTCCTATTGTTGGAGAAATTTAGAAAGTGAAGGCAATCGAATTTTATCAGAAAATTACCAAAAATGCACAATAAAACATTTGTATCCTCTCAAGAAGCGAGCGCACCAGGCCATAAAGTGAGTAAAGACAGAATCACCTTTATGCCATGTTTAAAAGTTAACGGAGACCACAAACTCAATTTGTTGATGATTGGTAAATCTAAAAATCCCAGAGCTTTCAAGAATGTTTGTCTGCCAGTCTGCTACAAGAACCAAGGGAAAAGTTGGGCCACAAGAGAAGTGTTTAGTCAATGGTTCCAAGAAGGATGTGTCCCAGAAGTGAAGAAATTTATGTAAGGATTTAACAAGCCTGAAAAGGCTTTACTCGTACTTGACAATGCTCCAGGCCACCCAAACGAACAATAACTTAGATCAAGTGATAGGAAGATCCAATCCATGTTCTTACCACCAGATTGCACAACTCTATTGCAGCCTAGGGACTGAAATGTCATCCAAAAAGTAAAGTCGTTGTATAAAAATAATTTGTTCCTTCATATCATCTCCCAAGGTGGTGACATAAAGCAGTTGCTCAAAGAATTGAACTCGAAGGATGTGTATTTTCCCTCACTCACTCATGAGACTGTTTCACCTAACTTAATCCAATCATCGTGGAAAAAACTATGGCATACGATGAACATTTCACAAGAAACAGAAGAATGGGCTGCAGAAAAAGATCTACCTATTGCTGATTGGTTGCAAAATTTTTCAGAGAGCAAAAGAGGACAGATAAAGAAATATGTGAACAGGTACTACAAGAAGAGGAAACCCTTACAGAAATATTAGAGCCACCAACTACTACTCCGAAAATAAAACCAGATACGGCGTTCAACTGTTTCAATACCTGTATAACATGGGCTGAAGAAAACAATGTATCTACTAAAGATATTATAGTGCTTCGAAACCTCCGGGAAAGTTTTTAAACAAAGACTACAAGTTGCAAAAAAACATAACATCAATTAAGGACTATTTTCAGATACAATAGTTAAGATGGTTGTCTTAAAGAAATATGTAGTATGTAAATACATACTACCTACATATGCAATGCATTATTTTAATTACCTTGAATTTTTCTACATAATCCAGTAATCCAAATTTTCCAATAATCCGGCACCTCCTGGTCTTTAATAGTGCTGGATTAGTGAGACTCTACTGTTTAACCTTTGGGCCACCTCAATGTTAAACATTAAGCAATAAACTATCAACTACTAACAAACAAAACAGTAATCACCTCCACATCTAGCCTGGGTGGCGGTGGAGGGGTGGGTAGGGAAGCTCTCTTCTTGTTGACGATAGCAGATGGAAGAGGTCCCTCTGGGGGTAAGGGAGGCAGTACTGCCACACCGATACCTAGAGGGCGAGCCCCAGTTAGGCCAGCAGCGAAAGGGTCTGGAGACTCTCCTGGCGCCTCTGGTTTGTCCTCTGTCAATGACAGGTCGAAAGAAAGCTGCTGGGGTTGAATACCTAACAAGACAGTACAAGTTAGGAAATTAGAGTAAATAAAAATATTTTATTTTGATTAAAAAGATTGAGGGCATGGGAAAGAGGTTCTGCCACTACGAGAAATAGGATTAGGAATAGAGTTGTCCAGGCAAGAGTTGGGGTACAGAAAGGATATGAGATGGTAGAGGAAGCAATAGTAAGATGGTATAGTCATGTGATGTGGATGTTGAAGAAGCAAAGGTGAGATGGCATGGATACATAATCATGATGAAAAAGATAGGGATCAAAACAAAAGTGATGGCATTAAAGTTAAAGGGAAAGCCCCTCAAATGAGACCAAGAAAGAGATGGGAGGGATAGATAACAGCAAGTGTGCGAGTCAGAGGAGAAAAATTGATAATAATGTATGTTTGCCTTAAATGTGAACATGTTTTTCTTTTAATTTGAGATGTATATCAATGTTTATTCAAATAAATTAGCAAATTTCCACATTTATTCTCTCATGTTTTTGTATTAAAAATTAAGGATATCAAATTCAATTCTTCAATACTTCGATATCCTAGATTGTAAGTGGTATCATAAATAGTCAAGATTTGAGAATTGATCTAATATTATGATTTTTGATACATTGATTCTTAGCTTTCAAATCCCATGAAAGGAAAGTTGTGATATTCAAAAGGGTAATTATAATAAATGGATATCTTTTTTGTCACTCTGACATTATTAGGTTTTTTTGTAGTGCAAATTAAACATGACACTTTGATTACTTTTTGTGTGTGTGTGTGTGCAAATACATTCTAGTACATCCAATAAAAACAAATTTAAAAACGATTAAAATGGAGGTAGCATTCATGGAAAGATACATAAACTGTAAGAGTGAAGAAATCAGAATCAAAAAGAGAGATAACAATGTTTAAACTTAAGAATCAAAATATATAATTTGAATTAAGCAAAATATGAATCGTGACATCTGTACTTGAAATCATTTAAATTATATTAGTTTATATATTTTGAACATAACAATTAATCCCAACAATATAGCTATAGACAATTAGCCAACCTGTTGGGGGACTTTCCGAAGCCGAGCGAATGTGGTTATTTTGTATCGAAGGAGAAGACCTCTTCAAAAGACGCCCCCATGTCGCGACATTTATGTTCATTTGCTTGGCACGAGGAAAGTTCTTCACCTGTTGCTTGAATATTTTCCTTTGTCTCTGGAGTTTTGGCCTCCTTGATATCATTGGGTTTAAAAATCTTATCTGCAAATAATATAGGAATAAAAAAGAATTGATGTTAATTAAAAAAATATTTTCATACAGAGAAAAGGATAAAATAAAGAAACAATAAATAGTGGTATTAATAATATGACAAATAGATTTATTTTAAATGTACACTTCCATTACCCTGAACGATATCAAGCTCATATTGCACATGTCTACTATGGTGTAGCTTATTAGATAGGATTATTATTATTATTATTAGCACCGCGTCTTACTACCCGTTCGGGTTATATGCACTTACGCTAATGTGTAATGGTAGGGTGATTGAGTGGAATCCGAACCACGGTGGAGGCCTGGCATTCCTCACATTCACAAGATGTCTTGTCAGAGGTGAAGGAAGGGTTTGGTAATCCGGTAAATCTTTGCCGGAACCGAGGATTGAACCCCGGCCGCCAGCACAGAAGTCTGACACCTTACCCCTAGACCGCCAGGTCACCGACTATTAGATAGGACCAAAGATAATCCATCAAGGTAAGACTGCTATATTTCAGGATAAACGAAGTGTACCAGAGAAAGGATTTTATATGTGTGTTACTTACAAGTAACTTAGCCTCAGAAAGAACACCAGAGACTCTATTTAAGAATAGCTCTGTGAGTTTGAGAATAACTTATTACACTAATACCATATTTCATCAATTCTAAGATACACTTTTTTCCTAGAAAGTTCTTTTTCAACCAACACACTCAATGGCTCAATAGAATCAGACTCTGAATGTGAAGCAGACTCTGATATTGTTTCAAAAGGAAAAGATGAATATCCTACCTACTGGTAAATAAGGTACTATTGTTGTTAGTAAATTTAATTCCATAGTAAAAATATTTCTTTTATATAGGGTATTTTAGCATTTTATAGGGCTTTGTGAGTATCGGATTTCGAGCTTCGAGTCGAGCTAATCCGTTGAGATTGAGATCGAGATCAAAAGTTTTGTAGGCTTGTCATTTTTGAGCTTTCACTTGTACATAATAATCAATTTTTAAAATGCAATAGTTAGCATAGGCTATTTAATTGAGATAATATTGGCATTTACACTTATAAATCACTCAATTACCTAACAAATTGTTAAAAAAATTAAATGCAATTTTCACAATAATAATGTAATAGAGGTTTAAGACCACCTTCGACTGGTAAATTTATTCAATATCGTCATCAATTATGAATTATTTTTGATAAGTTGTTTACTTGTATTGCCATGACAAAGCAATAAAAACAAAAATAGCTAAGTAGATCACTATATAATTGAATGATTCTTTTACTATTTTTACCTGGTCCTTTTCTAAAATAATAATTTATATTAAATTAAAAAAGTAATATCAAGAATACATCATTATATTAAGTGTTCTCAATCTAAAGATTTTAAAAACTCTAAATAATTAATACATTTAGCTACAAAACTAGTTCGAGTTAGTTACTATTTAATTATAGAATTATGTTGGTTAACCTGTCTAAAATCAATGTTAATCTTATTTATTGCAATACATTTTTTTACCAAACATACCACATTTATATCAAAAAAGCATTTACTATTTCATATTGTTTGCTAGAAATATTATTTTAGTCATTATTTTTAATTATGAGCATCCACTTTTATAAGTATTAAAAACTGTATTTAAGTAAATTTCTCAATAAAATAATGTCTAACGAGAGCCTGTACAACGTGCATGTGCAACTGCACATAGAGGAATGGAAATGGAACAGAAGACATGATCATGCAAGATTACACAAAAGAATAATAAACTAAATACGAAACACTTCAAATGTTTGTTTTATGATTCTTACGTTTTCTTATAGGGTAAATTATCTCTATAAGGAAAACCTCTTTTCGCTTTGTGAGGTAATTGTATTATATTTGTAAGAAGTTATAGAAAAGGTGGATAGAAACATATAAAAGGGATAAACACAATATGGCTTTTAGAATGAAAAGGAAAACGTAGTTCACACTTTACATTGCTGCCATTGGACAAAGAGGTAATGGTTGCTAATGGTGTGTGAAGCTTCAAAAAGCCGAAGTCGAAGATCAAATCTCATTCATTCGACTTCGACTATGACATCTACAATAACCTTTGCATATTCAAACAATTTTAAAGAAAGAATAAAACTTTGATAAATCATCAAACGATTTAATTTTACCTTACTAAATATTACATATTTCAATATTTGACAATTTTAAAACCGTTACTAAACAGAATTTTAACACCGACTAGTAATTTATCAAAAGATAGATCAAAAGCAGGTAAGTATATGTTAATATATTATATTCACTATCACCAAAATAATTTTGTACAAAATAAAAATACATATAAAGAAATAACACCAAGGTAACTGGTATGAAGCAGAAAAATCAGCTTTAGTTGTTTTATCATCCCAGCTCACGTCTAATGTTTAGTCCTTAATATTTTATCTCTTTGGAATTATCTGTGACCAATTTACAAATGCATTTTGTCACAGAAGATTTCATAGCTTCTTTGCATATTCTTTATTATTCAAAATGGCTGATACGGAAAGTGGGAAATGAAAACCGAATTTAATTTATATTATTATCATAGATATGAAAATAAAAAGACATGCATGTGTAAAATTTACAAAATAATTTTATCAACTCCATGATGTAGGTATATATTAAAACTAGAGATGGGCCACTCGAATCTTCGAATCCTCGAATCCACCGAATCCTGGCAAGTATTCGAGATTCGAGGATTCGGTGTTTTACTGGATTCGATGATCGAATCTTTCACCTCATAAACATGTTTTAATCTTTATTAAAAATATCTGTCTGTATTTTTATTTTTGCTATTTTAATACCATAAAATATCCTTTAATGATGATTAAAGTTGATCAAAGGATAACTAGGCCTAATCTGTTTATTTCACATGTTATTTTTATAAACTTAACTCATTCTAACAACACTTTTAAAAATAACTAAAAGACACTCAAATTTTGATTTATTTGATTTTTAAACATTAATTAGAGTCTAGATTGTTTAATTTGGCTAGATTTTAACCTGTATTTTGTGAGGGGTGGTTGGGGTTGATTAAAATTGAAAGCACAATTGAAATAAATCTCAATTCACAGTTTAGACCTATATTGTGTAATGTAGGTCTATTTGTAAATAATTAAAATTTAAAACTATTTGCTAGGATTCAGATTCGAGATTCGAAAATAAAATGTAGATTCGGATTAGAGATTCGGATTCGAGAAATAGTGGATTCGATCCATCTCTAATTAAAACTTTATTGATAATTTACTAGGCTTATCAGTAAGCCTGTGTATAAATATAGGCCTTAGACAAACTTTTCTTTGCAAGTGTCAAGCTTCGCTTCACATTTAAAAAGTGGCCTTCGCACACCCCTAATTGTTGCCTATTAAAGAAAATCGATCTTCACCGCCCAATCCACCGACCTAGGTTTCATTCTATCGGAACTCATCAGGGAGGAGTGAGAGTGTAAATTAGGTTACTGAAGCATATCATGGGGAAATATTAGCTTAAAAAAATGTCAATTTTATTAACTTTTTATCAAGACAGTGTAGAAACATTCTACAATAATATCAAGTTATAGCAAAGGAAGCCAACCTGAAAGGATAGCTAGGTTAGGCCTTGATTTAAATAAACTAGAGATGGGCCACTCGAATCCACCGAATCCTGACAAGTATTTGAGATTTGAGGATTCAGTGTTTTACTGGATTCGATGGTCGATTCTTTCACCTCATAGACAAAGCATAATATTTTGAATTCAAAAATTACTTAGTTAGGCCTTCTTGAAAAGCACAACTTAATCTGTAATATTTATTTTGTCGGACAAAAGAGATTAGCATGAATATTATTATTATTTTTAATTGTTAGGTGTGGAAAATCTTACGTGGCTAGTACCCTACTCTCCCACCTGTATGGCAAACTTGGACTCGACCGTTTCGGCACATGCACACTCCTAAAACTTTCTCCTCACGAACACGCTTGTAAATATATTAATGAACACATTAAAACTCTTCAAAAACTGAAAATCAAAACAAGAATTACAAATAAACTCAAAATAAATAAAACAAATTATGGCTTTTTTTTTAAACAGAAATAAGAAATGATTAGATATGATACAAAGTCAGCCGCCATTTCGTATATTATGTTTACTCACCCGAGTAATGATAACAATAATGCTACTGCTAATTCTTAATACCCAACTTGTTTTAATTATCTACAACTATGCGAAGAACCCCAATTTATTGCATATTATCCTTAAGTTAGACATTTTGTTGGATTTCATGAAAAATAAATACTGTCAACCATCAGATACCAATAAAACTGTTTATTTATTCCTACTGTACTACCTATCATATATTAATTGTTTGTTTAAGATCGATTCAGGTAATCTGATTATTTAGTAAGCACTCTCGAGTTTTAAGAATCAAATAATGACTTGCTAATTCATTATTAATTTTTAAATTGATTTTAACTAAGAGTTTATTATTTTTTTTAAATATATTATTGAAATAATTGTAAAAGTATTCAAATGTAGTCCTGTCTTATAAAGTAGGAATGAACATATTGTAGTAAAAAATATGTTCATGTTTAAAATAGAATGTATTCTCAGAAATCTATATATTGCAAGAATCAAAGATATTTCTTGTTTTCTATGCGAAGATAGATAATGGATATATAATAAGATAATAATAAAACATACTTAGGCATTATTGAGTTCCCTATTTCCAATATATGTTTAATTGTTAAGCATGTTGTTTTAGTCTTTATTAAAATTATCAGTGTGTATTTTCATTTTTGCTATCTTAATAAAATAAATTATAATCCTTTAATGATGATTAAAGTTGATCAAAGGATAACTAGGCCTAATCTGTTTATTTCACTTTTTTATTTAACTTTAATGCAATTAAACAACACTTTTAAAAATAACTAAAAGACACTCAAGTTTTGATCGATTTGATTTTTAAATATTAATATGAGTCTAGATTGTTTAATTTGGCTGGATTTTAACCTGTATTTTGCGAGGTGTGGTTGAGATTGATTAGAATTGAAAATATGATTGAAATAGATCTTAATTTACAGTTTAGGCCTATATTGAGTAATGTAGGTCAATTTGTAAATCATTAAAATTTCAAACAATTTGCTAAGATTCAGATTCGAGAAATAGTGGATTCGACCCATCTCTAAAATAAACACACTTCTTTATTTCTTCTTACACTTTTACACTTCCCACTTTTTCAAACTTCCACAGTTGCACATTGTTTTGAATTTTTGGAAATATTTATTTTTCATATGAAGAGACATTAATGAATAAGTATATTGCTGAAAATTCAAAACAATGTGCTAGCCCTATTGTGGAAGTTTTGAAAAAATGTTAAGTGTAAAAGTGTCTGAAGAAATGAAGAGAGAAGTGTTTTTTCTATCTAGGCCTAACCTATAATTTATTTATCAATTATCCTTCACCATCGCTTACCTTATATTATTGTGCAGTATTTCTACACTATTTTATTGTACATTTCCAAGCCATCATGCAATTATTCATTTTATTACTTTGTTTTAATAATTGTTAGTGTAATTTTAATGTCCTTAAAGACATGAGTGTTGAAACCATTTGAATTATTTTGTCTATTAGGCCCTATATTTTTTAGTGTTCTTTCTAATTTAAAAACCAATATTTCTGTTTATTAACTTTTTTCTAAAAGTATTTATATTTATAAAAATGAGTGTCATTCATTATCAAGAACATGTGTTTTAGTATATTTTTTAAATCTGAAATTTTAAAGATTTACTATTTACATTTAAAATAAACAAATATATACTTTTTAACATTTTAAAATTATGAACATATTCAAACTCGACTCAAACTCTGGAGCTTTTATAAATACTCGACTCAAGTTCAACTCGAATGAAAAATGGTGTATTAGAATATAAGACTCTTGCACTTGGGAATGAAGCTGGTAGTAAATTGAAGCTTGTAGTATAAATGTTTTCATTTTGGTAGCAGTTTTAAAATGAAACTGGAAAAGTATGTATTAACTTGGGTGTGTAGCCAACTTATCTTTATGAATCCACCTAGGTGAATAGCATACCTTTTTATTAGTAGAAATATATTCATCAACCTGGAAGCGAAGCCAACACTTCCTGGGTGAGTAAACAACCCTTTTTTTTAAAACAAGTCCTCAATGTAATACAATTTACAACATCCACCAAAAGCTTTAATCCTTGATATAAGGAATTATTTTATACCCACCTCCAAATAAATAAATTATATATATATATATATTATTCAATTGCCTTAATATTCTAATGACCTTTAAGTTAAATCAAGGTATTTGAATAGGTTAAAAAGGGTACAATATTTTTAGAAATATTTAGCAGGAATTAAAATTAGGCCATATTAATATGAAAACCTACCTCTGCAAACAATAAGCCTTGTGGCTCAAGTTGGAGCGCCATGCCATGACGAATGTCATCTATAAATTCTTCAAGTCGTAAAAACTTGACAGCGCAAAGAGAACGCCAATCTCGCCAAAAGACGCCTATTTCTAGTTCACGAGATTTATCCAAATCAATGGAGAACCTTGAAAATGAACAATGTGTTATGTTAAAAAAAATTTAAGAACTAAGAAAAATTAATCCTAAGCGGGAATGACATTTTGACCTTGGGAAAAATTCGGGCAGGAAATAACGATTTCCTGCAGGAACGAGACAGGAAAGAGGAGCAAATTTAAAAATAATTTTCCACTTTAGGATTATACATATTTTTCAAATTTGTAATTCTAGTCTAAAGTTAGCTTTTCTAATCATTCCAATAATTATTTTTTTAAATTTGATAGTTTAAATTGAATTAAATGTAGTGGTATATGTCAAAAATAGTTTTAATAGTCAGGAAAAGACAAAAATTCTGATTCGGCTGCCGTAATTGGTATGAACAATAGATTTGGCTTTTGTAATCTTGTGAAAAAATTAAAAATAAAAGGAAAAAACTATACATACTCAATATTTGTATAATAATTTATTTTTAAAATGTTATTTTTCCAAATCAAAACTTAATATTTTTTATAATAAATTTTGATTACAATTTTTGAAACTATGCAAATAAAAAACCAGATCTAATGCGACTATTATAGTTTTGTATTTTTAATCATTCATTTTTTGTATGAATATCAATCAATTCTAAAAAAAAATATTTTAAGATTAACTAAAACAGTTTTTAAATAAAAAATACCCATGGCATGAATTTTAATAAATAGTAACAAACCAAAATATTAAAATATTAAAACTAATCTTAATAAATACAAATGAACCACAATCTTGTCTATAAGAGTAAAACAAATATATCTCAACTGAGTCAGTGTGTCTGGTTACCTGTTACATTTTAGTTACTAAAGTTCTCAAAAATGGTGATGTTGGACTTAAAAAAATATTAGCTTATCCAACTATTATTATAATCTATGACATAAAAGCAAATGGATGCCATTACAAATAGTAACTTTTACAATAGGCGTATCATTATGCAAATAAGTGTCTTGAAGGTGTATTTCATGCAAAATTTGTAATTAAAAGTCACTTTCATCATAATTTTACTCTAAAAATATGTTTTCCTGCCTTAAATCTATCCAGGGATATATTTAATTTATTTGAGTGTGGTTATGTGTTTTAATGGCGCTCATTTGTTTTGTAAAATAAAATTAATGACTGAAGTTTTGAGTGTCCATTTACACTTAATGTGCGTATAGCCTGAACGGGTAGTAAGACGCGGTGCTAATAATAATAATAATAATAATAATAATAATAATAATAATAATAATAATACACTTAATGGAAGATAAGGTTAATTTAGATTTAATAAATTAAAATTATTTTCAAAGGAAATTAAATAAAAACGTGACTTTGATAGCCAGCCCTTAATTGTAATGTTTTTATATTTCTTCCCTAAAAATACCAGGAAATATTTTTTCTCGCCCGAATTTCTAGAACAACCTTTTTCTTAAGTTTGGGATCCTGCACAGCCTTAAGAAATATAAATGTAACTAAAAAGGTAAAGTGTGGATGAAACCTTTAAGTATGTATAAAACATTACCACTGAATAATGATGATACATATATAAAATTAAAAATAGGATCCAGACCTCGAGCGGGCAGACTAGTATATTTAATACAAACAGGTACACAAAGCAGTGGAGGAAAAGAATAAAGGATTTAGAAGGAGTTTTAAGAATAGGAATGATGAAACATGAGGGTGAATATAGATAGAAGAAGAAAAGAGCGGCGCTGAGAGTGATTTGGAAGGAGAACAAGGTATAGGCTGGAAAAAAGGGAGTTATAATGCTTATTTTCAAGAAAAAAAACCAGAAAGAGGTGTAAAAATTAGGGCTGGGCCGATGCCGATTATTAATCCGATCATCGCATAACCGGCGATTCCGATGATCGGGGTTTGAATCTCCGATTATTTATGCCGATTATTCAAAATGTGTGGGTATATTTTAAGTCCTAAAAACATTAAAAACATTTGTTTTATCCCTTTTACCTCGTTTGTAATCTTTCAATAATTAGCTTTATCTTAGCAACTTACGTTTTCAATAAACAGCACATCCAACATTCTAACAAAATATATCAAAATAAATATATTTACCATGGCCCTTTTTCTAATTTATGCACGTTATTAGAAATAAAAATACTCACAAGTAACAAATTTATTAACCATCATATAAAATGTTAGCAGATCGGCATTGTTTTATATCGATTTGTTAAAAATAGTTATAAAATGAAATATCAGACGCAAGAATATAGTGCATGCTCATAGAAAGAGATTTTATTTTCATTTTTTTAATGCTGTTTATTCAAAATGTATGGGTATATTTTAAAATCATAAGTCATAAACATTAAATATCAATTTGAAAACTAAAAGATAAATTTAATAATCTATTCTCACGTATATAAACACAACTTCTATCTTGAGTTTACAATAAACAGGGTAACCAACGCTACTAAAATATCAAATGAGAATATGTATTTTTACCGTAAGTCTTATTCCAATTTATGTAGATGCACATTATTAGAATTAAAAACGCTCACAGGTAACAAATCTAATAATCATAAAATAAAATATTAGCAGATTGGTGTTGTTTTATTTCGATTTGTTAAAGATGCCCAAAAAATGAAACATCGGACGTACGCACATGCGCACATTTTGTTTAAATGGAAACCATTTTTCTTTTAATGCAAGTACAACACTTTTTTTTATGAACATTATAATCAAATTTGCTGTTTATTATTGTGATTTGTTTTTGTTTAATGACAGGTTCAATTGTCTTCACAGTAACAATAAGAAGGAATACTTAAACAACCTTTACATTTTAAAAGTTTATATTTACATATTATTAAAACAAACCTATATTGGACATTATAAAACTAGTAAAAGTAACTCTTGTTTTTTTACTTTAAGAGTCATTTTAATTTATACACATATAAAAATTGGAAACAAAAATAATCGGTATCGGTGATCGGCCTAATCGGCAACAAATGATCGGCATCGGACTAATCGGCAAAATAGCTGATCGGCCCAGCTCTAGTAAAAATTATAGGGAGATAGCTCTGATGTGCCAATGTACAAACATACATGAGAAGATAATGGAAAAGGGAATAAGAACTAAAATGAAAGGAAGGTATAACAAGAAATAGCACAGGTTTAAGGAACAGAAGGTCTACAATAGACTTGATCTTTGCCATACAACATCTGATGGAAATAGGGTATGAATATGGAAAAAACTTGGTAATGGTATTTATGGATGTGGAGAAGGCATATGACGATGTGGATAGAAATAAAGTTTGGAAAGTGATGGAGGAGGCAGAAGGGTAAAGAGGAGTTGTAATTAGAGTGAAAAGCATATATGAAGATAACAGGAGTTGCGTTAAGATGGAGAGTGGGAGGGGAGGACGGAGTGGTTCCAAATTAAAAAAATGGAATGAAGTAGTGGACTACTATTGGTAACATTTAGTAATGGGAATGGTCATGAACCAAGTGGCAGGAAAACTCGAGGAGGAAAGCATGAAAGCCACGATGTTTGCTGATGACTTGATGGTATGGGGGGAGAAGGAAGAGGAAGTACAGGAACAACCACAATAATGGAATGAAGAAGTGATGGTAATGATAAGGAAGAGGATAAGGCCTAGTAAAACTAAAAATTTGAATAGTCGAACATCTTGGAAGCGTGATTGAGGCAAAAGGTGGAATTAGAGATGATCTAATGAGAAGAGGACAGCAGGGAGTGTTTATATAAGTGTGTAAGAGACATGCTATGCTATGCTATGCTATGGAGAAAAGAAAATCCTTGGAAGTGTAAGGAAGTGTTTTGTAGCTATTGTCACATATGCAGCAGAAACATGGACATTGAATGTAAGAGATACGAGGAACGTGGAGACCATGGGAATTAAGTTTGTGAGGATCATGTTAGCTGTCACGAGGAGAAACAAGATTGGGAATTAAGTTATCTGGGAAAGAGTGGGGGTACATGAGATTGTAGAGGAAGAAAACCGAAATGGTATTGGCATATAATGAGGATGGAAAACGACCACAAGGGAGGCCATAAAAGAGATGGGAGGAACAAATAACAGAAAGTATGCATGTGAGAGAAGACGAATCAAAGGAGTAAGAATGGTGGCAAAATAGAATAAGATGGAGGCATGTTACTAGACTGAACCAGTCACAGGTTGGAAACGATGATGATGATATAAGGGTTTTTATGGCCCATTCAGTTTTCACTATGCTATTGATGCTTGTTAAAATTATTATTTTCCCTTTTTGTTTGATTTCGAGTTTATATAAAAGAACGTGAAATAAGGTCAGTGTTTTTGTATCAAAACTTTTTTCTGTCAAATTGAATTAAATATTTCTCCAGTAGGGACAAAGGGTTAAATTCCTTCTCATGGTGATATCAACAGGTTTTTGAATGTATGTCGAGGGTGTCCTGGAATTTAATGAATATGTTTTCTCTTCATTTAAATTTTTTGTCATCTAATGCATCTACGCTCACTACAGATTGAACAACCTGATGATATCACCATGGGAAGAAAATTAAACTCTTATGTTTCTACTGGAGCAATATTTTTTTACTTTTGGAAAAAAAAAGTTTTGCTACAAAAACAGCAAAAACTACTAGTCTTTCTCGCATTCCTTGTATCCCCACCTTAAACACATTCCTAAAAATAAAACAAAAATAAATGATAGCTAAAATTGATTGTTTTGTTAGTAAATAGAAAGTGCCATATTTATAACATGAGACTTTTTCTAAAAGTGATACACTGTACTTTCAGATTGTTACAAAAAAAACTGTTTTAAGGCTGTTGTTTTGCTTATTTATAATGATACAAATACTTTTAAAAAAATCGGGGACTAGAATCACCCTCAGTCCTTATCTGAAATTTCCATCAATATTTTACCAACTTCTATGAGAGACATTATCCAAAATGAGCAATAATTAATTTTTTTGTCTTCATTACAAAAACTTGCACTTTCTAAAACTAATTTGTTAAATTAGAACACAACTAATGGACTAACTTATTTTGGGGGCATACAAAACAATCAGAGCTCTGACTGTAAATTCACAAATGATAACTTTAAGGCCCTGCTATAAATCAAAACCAGGACCCTAGATTCAAAAAATAAATTATTTTTTGTAGCTAAATTTCAGGATTTTATGGACATCTAAATAGTGAATACATCTTATCTAAATTCATGAAGACTAGCATGTTTTTGCCCTGACCCCCTTGATTAAGATTCTCTAAATTTTAAAATAAAACCTAAAAATTTGTCACAGTCTTGAGTTCTTCTAGCAATAATAACTAAAAGCAGAGGTGACAAGCTACTGTATTTATTTAAGCACATCTTTCTAATCAAATTACAATTGCAAATGCAAGGGATTGAGGGATGTGCTAGCAATCTGTCCTCTAATGGAAGATAGCATGTTGCAAAGAAAAGTACTATTTTCTATATAATCGGGGTGTTCAAATTCCACTTTGACTATTTGAATCAAAACCAAATCAAATTATATGAAATGCTACTAAAGCCAAATCAAAGTTAAATATTTTATAAGAATTTTTTATGCAAGGAAATCTTACTATTTCGATCAAAAAAAATTTCTATATTCTTCAAATTGAAAAATGACACCTGGACACAGGCAGTGAGCCCAGGACCTTTGACTTAGCATGTCAATGCTTTTACCACTGAGCTATTGAGGAGTTGTCTCATACCCAGGATTATTCTTCACACATAGTTATGGCAGTCTGTGATGGATGAGACCATTGGTGTGGGCAGAGTTTGGGATGGAGATTGTTGGTGTGCTAAGCCAAGAGACCAGAGTTCAATTTGCATGGCCACGTGTCATTTATGAATTCAAAGATGCAGCTATAACCATAATTAATAATAGTTTGGCTATTTACCATTATATAACTTAAGGCATTAAATAGCATCTATAAAATGTTATTGCGAACAAAATTAATATATTCCCAGACATTTAGCTCAGTCGGTAGCATGTCTGTCTATTGAAATAAGGGATCCGGGTTTGATTCCCGGCATGCAAAAAAAAAAAAATATTGGTGAAATGTGGGTTTACTCTTTCAAATTGATGAATTAACAGCCGGGAATTGGATTTTGTGCCTGTCCTAGTATTAAGTTAGATTATAAGGAATAGGATGCTACGACAGGCCTAGCAAGTCGGTGGGGAAAATATATAGCTTTAATAAAAAAACTGACACAGGCCACAGGCTGGAAACAGTTTTGTAACTATCCAAGCCAGAATTTGTTTCTTGAATTAAAGTCGAAGCTGACAAGTATACAAACCAAAATCAAAGATTTTGAAGTTCCACATAACCCTTATATATAATTATATCTAGTTAAAATCACAGGAAGAAAGAAATATTATTGCTACCTTTGATCCCATGCTTGTTGAGAGCATGGCCGCCAACTTGTTTGTGCTACCGTCTGATTGTCTAGTTTTATTACCGCCATTATTTCATCTGAAACAAAGTCAAGGCAAATAATTGTTGAACTAGTAACATAGTACAAATACATATTTCAGCTTTTTTTAACCCTTTTGCACTCAACACATTTTAACTCGGCTTATCTGAAAAATTTGGACAAATTTTCACATATTTACCTCTAAACATTTTAAATTTTCCCATTGAAAAAGTTTTCAATGTATACAAATGGAAAAAATCACACTCATACAATAAACATTGAAGATTTAGAAAAGAAATTATATTTCTTAAATCATTTGACTTCAGATATTTTGAAAAGAAAAAGAAAAAAAAATTGAAATTTGAAAATTTAAAAACTTTTATAAAAATGTATTATTCAAAGTTAAAGAAATATTTTTTCATGTCTTCCTTCTTCATCAGTCATCCTGCAAGAAAGAGCATTTATTTCCATAACATTTGATATAAGTTTGGTGTTTGTAGGTTTGTCTGATTCTAAACTATAAGATTTTTTTGTATAATCATGTATATGGGACAGTACTTACAATTTTGAAGTCAGCACCTGTGTTTGGGGAAACACTCTCCATGAAGTCGTAAGACCTAGGTTACTGTTATAACTAGTGGTATCAAATTCACTTTCAGGCACAAAGTCACTCTCACTGTCAATAGTGTCTAAATAATCTAATATATCTGAGTCGTTTAGCCTAGAACTTGGACCAGCCATTGCCGAGATAAAAGTCAAATCAAACTATTGTCCTAACACTTAGGCCTAGATAACTTCCAATAAAAAATAACTATGAAGAAAATAATAAATAAACTTTAGAATGAAAATAAATATAAACTGCAAAACACATAATACATATTAAACAGAGATAAACACAGAAGTGAGAAACATAATCGCGCCACAATGTAAACATGTGAGAATAACAAACTTCATTTGTTAAAAGAAAAATATCATAAGCATTACAGTGCTTTCTGTTGAAAATATTAACTAAATCTTCATATTAAGATACAGTCCTTGTTGTTACATCTAGAAATAATATATATAACTAGAAGACTAGACTTGGCTGGCGCCAATGGATCGGCCGTCCAAGTGTTTTAGCCACTACTTGGCGCGCTGAGTGTTTAAGGGTTAAACCTCTTAAAAATACATTTATTGAATGCAATACCAATAACACTCTTAAATGAAAATACATTTCAGAAATAGAGTGCACAACATTCTCTCTTCAACTCATTTACCTCGAATTAGTGTTTTATAGACATTTTGCCAATTGTGTATTACTAATAAATTATATAGCTAACCATTGAGAATAAATTAAGAATACAATTGCTCAGTAGTTATAGTTGAAATGTAGAAATGAGGATGAACTTAAGAATTAGCTCAGAATTATTAAACAAGGTGTTTTTAAATAAATAAAATTTACTTTTTATAGTTACTGTCAATTATTTTAAATAATACAAACTATTTATGATTTTGTTTTTTATCTCTTATATCCAAATATACCTATATATTCTCTTTACATTTTATTGTAACTCCAATTTTTTTTCATCCCTAACAATGAAAATTAACCAAAATTATGGATTATCTGATTTGGATCTGGTCCCATTAAATTTGGATGAACGAGTTTCTAGTGTATTTTGTGTTGACACCAATTTTGGTATTTAATTGTCTTAAGTGTTGTATTATACTGCATTTTGTAAGCCAGAAAATTGAAAAAAAGGTATCAAAATTGAGAAATTATAAGCATATGTCATTTCAAATATAGTTTGCAGGAATATGCAATACCATTTCTAAATCAGGGCACTTTGTTTACAAAGTTTGTTTTGAAACCTTCTGTTACTAAAAACCGGTTATAAAGGCAAGAAAAGAATTACATATGCATGCACACACATGCACACGCACCAAAGTGATCATAGCACTGCCATGTTTATATGTAATATCAAGCTCCCATGAAAGCAGTACTCACTGCTTGTTTCATCCTTGACACTGTATGACTTGCTGGAGCTACGACCAGTAACACCCTTCACAAAGGACCGAAGATCTCCAGGACTGGAGACACCATCTTTATCTCTCCGAGATCTCCCTGGAACCTCCTCCAACAAGTCTTGGCAACCCATTAGCCTAGAGAGATTGAGAAATAATTACTTAATTCAAATGCACACCAATTTAATTTCTAAATATTTATTTAATGGAAATATGTATCCAATTACCTTTGGTGTAGAACAATTTTATTAAATAATTATGTATATTGTACCTAATAAAATGTCCAATGCCATTGACTTTGCCTTAAGAATCAATAGTTTTTTTGGGACATTAGTCTTATAGACTTGATAAAAAAAATTAACTTTTTTTTAGCACTGCATCATATTATCCTTTTAGGTTTTACCTGAATATACTAATTATACTAATATGTTAGGAAAGAATTTATATATAGCATCTGTGTGGAGATCGAAAAACCATCTAGGAAAATTCCCCCTTACACATCCAACAGGAATTCGATAGCAGTCCAGTCTATTGCAAAAATGACGCCTTAGACCAAGCGGCCACCAAGGCAAGTTAGACTGTAACATTTTGGAAGATAGCCTCTCGTATAAAAATAAAAGGTTGAATTCAAAATACATGTGTCATGTGCCTTAAGCTATGAATGAATAATGAGCCTGAACATGTGACCATTCCTGGATAGCTCAATGGTAGAGCATTGCCATGCTAAGCCAAATGTCTCAGGTTTGATTCCAGTGTACAGGTGTCATTTTTAAACTAAAATAATTTTTTGAAACACGAGCCTGACCTAACTTCTAGTTTTCCGGTGACGGCAGCACATCGGCTGAAGGAGGAGGGGAAGAGGGTGGTGGTCTTGGAACCATCAGACTGCCCTCTGAAGGGTTGGAGGCTTGTGTAGACGACCGGCACAGGACTGGCGGCCTGCGCACTCTGGAGCTCATGTTTGAGTTGGACAGCTGCAGGGCAGTCAGAAGGGAGTTCTTGGCGACGTAGCTCCAGGGATTTTCGCAGAAGGTCCAACTTTCGACTCGACTCACTTAAACTATGTTGGGCCTGGAAGGGATTATATGTAATGTTTAATTTCACGGCTTATCATCACTGAAAGTAAAGTACTAAACACTACCTACACCACCAATACCAGTTTTCATAAATTAGCAAATTAAAACAATTTTTTTCAGGTCCCCTATACACGCTTTTTTTCCTCGAGCAATATGTTTTGAACAATTTGATAATAAAAGAGTTTGTCACAGTTACAGAATAAATTCAAGTTCACTCTATAAGACCTGCAGTGGAACCATGTTACCATTGTTTAATATAATTATAATTCTTTCATGCTTGCATATTATTTCATGTTTAAAAATGAAATAAAGCAACGCTATACAATTAAGGTATATATTAAAGACGAAGCTTGGAGGATAAATGATTATAGTGTCAGCAATCAGCCATATCTGAATTGTATTTGAATGAAATGAAAAATGACACCTGAACACGGGAATTGAACCAGAGGTCTTTAGCTTAGCACACCAATGCTCCACCACTGAGCTATCCGGGATTCGACCTGTCCTCAGGGCCATTCTTCACTCAGAGTGTAAGGCAGGGCCTTTGATGGATGTGTGGAAGATGTCAACTACTATAAGCTTTCATTAATACCACAACCACCTTTAACTCGGGAGGGCTAATATGCTGTTGTTTGTACAGTGGTAGAGCATTGGCGTATCAAGCCAAGGGTCCTGGGTTTTTATACTCATGTCTAGGTTTCACGTTTTTAATCTATTTCCATCTTATATTTAAAGCCGAGTCAATGGGTGATTTTTGGTGGAAATAATTCGGACAGTTTTCATACTTAGGGTTTTTGTTCATTTGTATACCCTTACAAGATGAGCTTGCACCGCCATGTTGGAAAATTAAAGGCTAAATTGTTTTTGTTTGTTTATAAATATCTCACAGTAGAGCCTAGCATAAATTTGTTCTTAGAAGAAATAAAGATCTGTTTACTTCATACAAAAAAAAAGTTTTCATTTTCCCAATAAAATAAATAATTTTTGTGATACAGTTGCATCTGTTGATATTCACAAAAAGTGACATAAATCCTACACCCATGGAAAAAATATTGTTGTGGCCGGAAAAAAAGGAAGGTAAACTATGCCTACATCATGTCTTTGACATGTTATTTTAGGTTTTAATTTTAAAGGGAAATGCCTGTTTTTCATATAATAAATTGTAATGTACCTGATTTGACCCGAAAGGATATTTGAAAGCAATGACAATAATCTCGTCCTAATTTTAAAAACATATTTTATTTTATTTAAATAATATAATCTATTACGTGGCGCTTAAGGCACTTCTTCTTCCAAGAAGACACAAGAGCCACTATAAATGACTTCAGAGTGCATGACGTAGGACCAGCAAAGTCAGAATGACAATTTAAAAGTCTTTTAAAAAATAACTTGCTTTTCTCGAAAGATCGATATGCATTTTTAAAAGGTAATTTGAGTCAGTTTCCTGTTCTCGAACATTCTACTTCCATCCAGATGTTTTTTTTATATTTTATTTTAGTTTTTCTAAACACAAACTTCTCCAAGCTTCCATGAGCAAATGATATATACGAAAGATGGTGCAAGTGAACGGCATTAGGAGTCCAGTCCTTGATGTACTCGGACTGCAATTCCTGTCCGTGATTCCTACGATCGTGTTATCAGCCGCCTCTCTAAATTGTTACGCTAAACGACATGATCAGTTTTCCTACCATTACAAATAGTGATTATTGAATAAATAAATAGTATCAAACTTTACAATTGTGTTATTATTCAATACTAAATAAAGTGATTTATATCAGTAACAATTATACACATAACAAATGGCTCCAACATAATAAGGGCATTCACAATATAAACATTTCATAAACCTTATAAATGGTGTCCTAAACGAAGGGGCATTATACAATAACTCTTCAATTGGCGCTCGATCACTGGGCAATTATCAGCTAATTAAACAGTATCACATCAATCGGCGTCCCAAATGTAGGGGCATTATTCTGTAACTCTTCAAATGGCACCTAACCGTGGGACGATTAAAGAACTTTAATCACATAATTCTGTATCTCTTCAATTGGCGTCCAAACGTGAGACTCGTAACAGAACTCTTCAAAATTAATGATAAAAAAAAAAGATTTAAAAAAAACCAATTGAAAGACAGGAAACTGTGTAACAAGTGAAGAGCTTAGCTATAAAAGACCTAATGACAAGTGGGGTCAGAATCTAATATTTCACTTAGGAAATATCTCAGACCTTGTCACAGGTGAAGTACAATATTACTACTCATATTTATGCAATTGATTTTCTTCTACTAATAGTACAATAAACTCAGGGCATCCCTTTGTTCAAGATGTCACAACAGCAATGGAAAGCATATTTTCATACCTGAAGAAAGAAGTGATGAGTGTCAGTTCTCATTAAAAGAGCCAACTGACCGATTAGGAAAATATATCCGCGATGAAAGAATTGTCCAGCAAAAGCTGATAGACAAATATGGTGGTGATATTGTTAATTTCCCACTATCGGTTTTAAAGATAGAGGTCACACACTACTGACTAAAGCATGGTATGATGAGAGGAAGCAACAAGAACACGAAGAGCGCTTGAGAATTGTACAGACAGCAAGAGAAATTATCAGAAGATAATTAGTCACAGTAATGGGTATGAATGTAATCGATGTTGATGACTTTTTAACAGCAGTTAATAAAGTTGTACCAGAGAGCCCAATGGTGCTTGCTTCTGAAAAGTATTTTAATGAAAAGTAAGCATTCTTTAAAAAAAAAAGAAGGCAAAAACAAATGCTTTTTCACAGTTTGTATTTTATAATGCTGATGCAAATATAAGTACAATAGATGGCTAAAACACCTTTCATTCTATGGGTGGGATAGAGTTTAGTATGCCTTCCTCTGCTGTTACACCAGGGCTACACATAGAGAGGATGTCAATAATGTCATAAGCAGACACAGTAGGACGATTTGGACATGTTCACATAAAGATATATCAAAAGGGAGGTACATCAGGACTTTCTACACTGTGCTTCTGTTTGGAGCAGAAAGTGCCAGTCACTGAACCAAGAGTTATTTACATTTGACCAGCCCTTGTACATCAAAGCTAGTGAGTGTTCCATCATGCACTGCCCAACATTGTTGTAAAGCTTGGGGGTTTCATCTATTTTGTATTTTATGGGCACAATAGGTTACATAATGAATGGAAATGGTCTGAAGGATCATTTTAACAAAGTTTATACATCAACATCTGTCAACAAAATACTTACCAGCCATGCATATGTCAGGGCAGTTGGAGGAAATATTTTGGTTCATTTAGCTTTAGGAAAGATTATTTTGGAGACAATAGGTTTCAATGAGACTGAGTCCTATGCTGCAAGAAGCCCTTCAATATGTTAATAGTCCATACTTATACAAAGATCCAGGATTAACCTTTTAATAACTCATTGTAAATAGAGCTATAGTTATGTCACTTGTATAAGTCTGCTGCTGTTATTGGTGAGGATGTTGCGAGATGTTGCCATATTTGTTATTTTGTCAGCTTTAGCAGGATCTAAATCAAATATCTACTTTCTTAAACCAAGTAGAGGAAAAATTTGTAACCAGCTGTCTTCTTGCAAAAGTATTGAAGGGAAGAAAGTTAAAGATGAAAACATTCTACTTCTACATATACTTTGTTGTTGTGACACAGCCTTCTTTCATCAAGGAAAAATGTAGTAAGGATTTTAGAAAGGAATACAAATTTATAAGAAGCTATTAAAGTGTTAAGGACTATAATGCGAGTGCAGGTCAGCAATTTGTTCTAGCTCTTTATGGAGGCAAGTGATGTAGTCAACTCCCTCAACCTTCATGGTTTCCACTGCTTCGTAAGATCACTCACAAAAGTAAGTTCAAGCTTGTATCCCGACCTCCAAAAGAGACAGCTCTTCGAGAATATACTTTACGAGTTTATTTCCAGCTACAACAATGGTACAGAACCACTTAGCTCCATCAAGAGTGGGGGTAGAAATGTACCAAAAACAGCTTTCTCCCACTTTACTTGAACTTACTCCAGAACTGGCCCTAAAGTTTACTGTATGCAAATGCAAAAAAGAAAAGAAAAAAGGATACACAAAATCGTTTGGTTGCAGAAAGGTTGGATTGAAATGCTCTACAATTTGAGAAAACTGCAGGTGACAGTTATGCTTAGATACCGTATTGGTTTCCAATGATATAGATGAATATCTCAATCAAGATAATGATATTCAACTACAAAGTTTCATTTAAATAAGATGACGAACCACAAGATGCAGACCTTTGCCACCAACACATTGAACAAAAGACCCTCGCATTTAGTTTGGATGTTCCCTTAAAATCAAAAAGAATAAAACTGTCTGAATAACTTTACTGGAAAAGCATAGCTGAGTTACTTTTTCTTTTTCCTATTTTAATAATACTTTAAATAAATCCTGATTGCCCTGTTTTTATTGTGGAAGCAACTTTAATTCTTTGAGATTTTAATACTCAACACAACTTAATAAATAACAACTGTATTAATAAACTAAATTATTAAATGTTACAAAATGTACATGAGCATTCACATAATAGTACAGCTATACAAAGCTTATTCAACCAAACTGTTTGTTTTATGTGAAAAAAGAGTAAAACCTTTCTTGTAGGATATAAAGCAATTTTTAATCCTTTTAAGAACACATTTTATGGTAGGACCTAACACAAATGAAATATTCTTTTAATCCTAAAATAAAATATTTTTCATCGCCATTTTTTCAACTCAGAAGAGGTAGAAAATTTAGTATGTTACTTAGGCCAACTATATATACAAACTCCCCAAGTTTAAAATAGTTTGAATTATTGTTGTTTACACCCGTTTAATCATTAGCTCCAAAACAATATTTTACAGCCTCAGCCTGTAGTTAAAAAAATACCTTTCTACCGAATTTCTCTTGTTCAGGTGTCATGTGATTAACTGAGCCTGAGATGAGTATGGAAGACATATGAAGATTCCAATTTTGCCCTGTTCTGCTGTAGCCAGCATGCACCAAGCCATTTTCAAGATACGGTTTATTGAAATACACTGCTACAATTAGTCATGACTAGAGCCCAGATTTAAAAAAAAATGTATTTACATATTTTAATACTTCTTCTTATCACCCACTTGGAACTATCATTCAATGACCCCTTCGTAGCCAGCTTTATGCTGCAGCTCATTTAATACACCTTCTTTAGGTCTTAATTATGACTAGGATTTATTTTACCCACAAAAAGTTTCTTACATAGTAATACTTCAAAATTTCACAAACCTTCTGATAATATGTATTTAAAATAAATCATGGTCATAAATAATACCTGAAGATGGTTTAACATATAACACTGAAACATGTCGTAGAAGACTAAAGCTCAACTAAGGAGAAAAGAATAAAAGAATAACAAAGAAGACTTAATTTTATCATTTATTATTCCTTACCAAATAAATATGAACATTATTCATTTACTTTGAAAACAATAAACAAAATTATGTAGCTTTAGGTGAAAATAGGCTTGATTTCCTCTAAATATACTAAATGCTCAACAAATGTATACATATATATTATTATTATTATTATTAGCACCGCGTCTTACTACCTGTTCGGGTTATACGCACTTATGCTAATGTGTAATGGTAGGATAATTGTCAGGTGAAATGGAGGACCTACAGTTTAACGTGGGATCCAAACCACGGTGGAGGCCTGGCATTCCACACATAATAATATAAAGAGCCAGTAAAATAAAATTCTTGACATGTGTTTTTTTAGAAAAGTATGGAAAAAGTTAACAAAGTCTAAATTTTAGTTTTTCTCCCAACTAGACATGTCCATATAAATGTATTCCTTTACCAATTACTTAAAATTATTATATGAAGTTAAGGTCTTTGTAAGTGTAGTTTGGATATTTTTTGCGTTTTCCACGAATCTTGATTACCTCGAGTACCTTTGGATTAGAGGGATTTGAGGAGTTGAGGATTCAAGCATCCCATCTATATTATTAATGTAGTATATTTGGATATTTTTTCTCGCTCTTGTTCACATTCTGGCTCCATGTTCTCACTCACATGCACCAGTCATTCGAATACTTCTCGGTTACATTAACATTTGACTACGGGTGGTAGAGTCCTATTTGTTTTGATGAAAGTAAGTGGCAAACAAAATATTGAGCTGTTACTCATAATAAAAAAATTGCCTGCGAGCGGGCACAATTTTGGGGGAGAGTGCCTCCCCCCAGGACCATGAAAATCGACTGCAGGTTAGATTTTTATTTCTTAGGGTTAAAAAGCTAGTGGTTCTGCTGACAGACTGTTACGAATAATATTTATAATAGCTAAATTATTGCTATTTTGAATAATTATGACAGCAGCATTGATCCACCGAAAATGGCTAACGACCCCTTTCCGCTGATTTTTTCTTTTAGATAAATAACCCATTTTCTAACAACGGCTGACTGTTACAAATATTTTCAAAATATACCGATTTTTACAATTCCCAGATCTGGTACTAGAGTTGGGACCCACTCCAGTGGTCTGCCGAGACTGGTTATGGGCTTTGGGGCAAGCATATAAAATATTGTCACAGGCTCCCAACTGTTAAGCTTTTTTTTTTGTAGAGTTGGCTCCTGGTCTACTTGTATCTAGTTGCTGGTTTAATAAGCTGTGAGAAGGGCGCTTCTCTTTGGAGTGTTGACTGTCAAGTCTCCTTTCATAGAAATAGTTTGAACAGCTAATCAATACTTTAAAACAATGTGTGTATTCAACATGAACATGGAAATTACAAATGACTATGATTGCATCTTTCAATGTTACTAATAGCGCTGTACAATAAAAGATATCTCTAAATACTAACTTTATACTAAACCTTAAACAATATTAAGTGATCAATCTCCCATGTGTGTATGTTATTTTTGTCATACACTAAACTATGTTGTGGATAATTTGTATGTCCGTCCAAATCAATTTTTTCAAACACAATATTATATTCTTAGCGAGAACAAAACTTTCCCTCTAGTACAATACATACATTTATTGCTGAACATTGTTGGTATCTTTACAATAAATAAACTCTACAGGAAATATATTTTGTGGTGTTTAGGATAGAACATTTAATAAACAAGCAGTAATATGTTTTTTGGATGATAATTTATATTTTACTGTGATAATGTTAGAATGATGAGGGCTTTCTAGTATAGTTATATTTGTGATGACCTTACCAAGAGCCCAGACAGAATGTAGCCCTTTTAAATATGATGGATTTGTATTAGGGCTGGGATGATAAGCTCTTTTGCAGATATTGCGGATGCGAATTTAGTTTTGATTTTTTATCAATATTACATATATATTATTAATTTAGTTAATTCTACCAACTGAAAAAATATGGGGTATGTAAAATATAAATAAATCAAATCCAAAACAAATATTATATGAATCGAAAGCAAAGTGCTGAGTGCATGAGCAGGCCTCGGCTCGTACTGAAAGATGTAGGTAATATTTCATATTAGGTTGGTATACAACTTGTATTCATTAGAACTATAGCCATAATATGATGTATTTCTAATTTTTATAAATCCACAACAAAGAAAAATCATAATGGCCCACTTAATATTGTTTATGATAGTTTTTTGAAAAACATCATGAAATTTAGTAAGGAAACAATATTTAATCGTAATAATAGAATTCTATTATTATGGTTTTTGATAGTGTTTAACTTTGTTACTTGAGGAAATCTTTATCTCTATATATTTATCAAGTGTTTCATAATTTGAAATAAGCCTTAAGGGAAATAAATTTGAATAGTTTATTTTGTTTAGAGTGTTGGTTTTGCTATTTATTATAAATTAAATATCTAACGCAAAATAAAAGAATTTGTATTTAGATGCAAGACACTATTTAAATATTTTTGTTTGAGCTATGAATTATATTTTCATGACTTTAGAATCTAAAATATATCTATAGATTTTGAATTATCGGCGTAAAGTATCTGCATGATAAAAAAACCCATCCTTGACCGATTGAGCCAATAACAGCTGATAAATCAAATCGATTATCAGCATCGTCTCAGCCCTTGTTTTTATCTTGTTAAGCTTGGATGATTTGTAAATGTAGTTATAACACCCTAAGATATGTCATAATATTTATATCATTTATCTATTTACTAGGAATAATCTGGTTTGCTAGGTACTTCTATCGAGTTCAAAAGTTTTTTCTAGGTAATTTTTTTTCCTTTAAAATGTCATGTTTTGCAAAGTATTTTTGAATAAAATTCAATATTTAACATTTATTATGTGTGATTCATTTCAAAAATTATGTATTATTTGAGTTTTTTCCCTTGTGCATCATCTAACAATGAACTCTACTTGCAATGAATATATTTTTTTAAGCACCACATCCATACTACTCATTGAATTATATGCCAATGTACTAGATAGGCTACTCTAGTGTGTTAGAAATGAAAAAGGTTAAATTTATACTATAGGAAGTGTACCGACAATTGTGTGGAGGGGGAGTGGAAAACCACCGAGGAAAAACCAACCTCAATACACCTGACTGGGATAAAACCCATATCTCCCTGTCTTCGGTAGTCTAGTCTATTGGGACATTGACACCTTAGATCATGCGGCCACAGAAGCGAGTATAAGCAATATAGATAAGGTATTGTTAGTTTACTTTTTTCTATGTGTGGTTTATATTTATGGTTTTTGTTCAAATCAAAGGTATTGATAATGGTAATGATTCATAATAATATAAATAAACTGATGGGGGATTCTGTTCTTTGTATTAATATAGCTCTACAATCATAGTTTGAATTAAAATAAAATAAAAAACAGTATTACATTTATAAAAACTTTAAACAACTTAATGAATCAATTTACATATACATTGTTATAAATATGGTGACATGTGTGCTGATGTTTTGAGCACTTAAATTTTTTAATTGACAAACCAATAACCACTTATCCTAAGGCATGATATAGCTTGAGCAAGGACAAAGCTGGATGGTTTGAACTGATATATTCAAGCAATTGTAGATTTATATAGGCCATTAATATGAATAAAAAATTAAATGTGGAATACATGACACACAATAACTAAAATTAATTCAAAATCACTAAGTGCAGTCTAAAGCCATAACAGCCAACATGAGTTAAAAAATTGCACAAAACATTATGCCAGTAAATAAAAAATTATTATTATTAGCACCGCATCTTACTACGCGTTTGGATTATACGCACTTACGCTAATGTGTAATGGTAAGGTGATTGTGAGATGAAATGAAGGACCTACAGTTTAACATGGAATCCGAACCATGGTGGAGGCCTGGCATTCCACACATTCACAAGATGTGATTAATACATGTCTTGTCAGAGGTGAAGGAAGGGTTTGGCAATCAGATAAATCTGTGCCAGGAGACATTTTGCGTGAAGTCATAGACGGTAAAAATGTACCGACTCGGCCTCCAGCTTCAAAATGAAAACTTATATTACTATAAAAATAAAGAGTAAATTTATGATTTTCATTTTGTACAATTTTTTATTATTTAGGACTAATATTTGTAATTTGGATTGATAAATGTATTCAAATATAATTCACAATGTCAAATGAGGTTCCCATGAATAAATCTATATTGGATAGTTTTACTGCAGTACATTTGTTAATATTAATTCATATAATTTAGCCATTTATTTAGAAGTTGGAGTTGGACAGCAGAAAAATAATGGAGTCGGAGTCAAAGGCTTGGCATCCACAGCCCTTATTTTGATGTGACAAGAGTTTTCCAGGAATTAAATTAAACCCCTGGACATTAAAAGGCTACCCATAAAATACATGAGATATATGTAATCATTAATAAATAAAGAATATAATAAAATTGAGATGGCATTTAGTTATTTAAATAGAAATTGCTTTCATGTTCCCTTGTCACTGAATATGTACTTTATTGGCTTATATTACTAATTGAAAGCTAGCAGAAATCATAAGTTCAACTATCAGGGGTGGCATAAATTGTAGGTTCAACTATTAACACTATCGGGGACGATGTTCCCTTGCCAACTCGTTGACAAATCAAGAGGCATGTCACCAGCTGATAGGGTTCTATTTCGATGAACATTTTCTTCATAAAATCTTCGGCAATGTTCACATGAGCAGTCTGGATTCTTGGAGGGCCCCACATGATGACCTGGTTTGCGAAATGCATTCACAATGGTTCCAAACTTTTCTGCTTTCAACAACTGTTCAGATCTCTTGCCAAGCACAATGAAAGGAGACATTATGCTCGACTCCAATTTGGCTGGAGGTGGAGATGGTGATTTTGAACCAAAAGGTCCAATGACACGACGAATAGGTCTACTTAGAGTTGCACCAGAATCACTCAAGCTACCTGTTTCATATGGTGGAAGCACTAATAAGGGTTTCAATACTTTAGAAGTTTTAGTTTTATCGGGTTCTTTTTCACTGAAATGTTTTGCAACAGGATGAGTAGCTTTCTGCGACAGCGACGAACTGTGCGTGTAAGGTGAGTCGATTTTGACCTTGCTAGCCCTTTTTACTGTCCCTTTCCTTTCCAGCCCACTGCCCTTAAGAGAACCATCCCAACCACCAAAACTCCAAGCATCTCCAGTCTCATCATCATCATCATCTTCAGTGTCATCAGAAAGTTCAACCTTACATAACGGAAAAGGCATAGTTCTCTTATACTTTTCTAAAAATGCTTTCAACTTTTGATTCTGAAGGTGGTGTTTACGCTCCACCTGTGGCGAACGCCAAGATTTAGACTGTTCCCCTTCATCTGACCAAGCTTGCGCCTTATTTCTTATCCTCAACCTGTCTATGGAATCTGCATACTCAAAGCTGTCACTTGGAGCCAAGCTAGGACCACTTTGAAGCAATGAATCAAGGTCTGTAGTAGTGTCTTTCCAAGAAGTGGCAGTAAGAGAGTCACACTCATCACTAAACAATGATATTGTGGAGGAGGATAGGTTTCTTGATGTGTCAGTGAACAAACTAGAATCATTTATTTCTGTGAAAGAACTCTTTGAAGGGTACTGAGAGCTGAGTCCATCATCACTATTATAGTCTCTTAACACTGGAGGTTCTTTTAAAGACTCAAACTTGAAACTCTCACTATTCCGACTGGGCAATGAACTGTGTTTCATCCCAATTTGTTGGTGACCGAGATAAGACTGAGGCAGATGATCTTTCCCGGCCCTTGTGTGCACAACGTGCAGTTTGTCAGACTCGTAGACGGTTTGTGGTGATGACAACCAATGCTCTTCTCCCTCCACAGTGTCAGAGTCTGACGAACTGCTGCCTTCTGCGTCTTCAGAGCCGGTGCAGTATACATCGATGTGGACCGTGCGAGGTTTCTGTTTGCAATCAACTTCAGAACACTGAGAACTTTGTGAAGTGTGACCGGGAAGTAGTGGGGACCTGTCGCGAAGCCTGGCTGGAGAGCGAGACAATTTGTGACCAGGCTGAAATAAAAATAAATTAAATAAGAAAACAACATAAATAAACCTTGTGTTACATTAATGAACTTTAACAAAGTTACTCTTCATAATATTTTTTGTGCATTGTATCTTACTACTTCATTCTGGCTACCACCAATGGAATAATAAGAAAGGTAGAATTTTAGAGGAAATGCACCCACATGTGTGCGCAAAGAGTGGAAAACTATTTAGGAGCAACCACCTTGAAATACCAGACCCTGATTCAAACCCCAGTCTCTGCGTCATTGGCAGTCCAATTTATTGCGAGAGAGTAACACTTTAGGCCATGCGACCACCCAAATGTGTACTACTATTTATTTATAGATATAGTTTACTAATCACTGTAATTATGCTGATAATATACCAAAAATACATTTATTTATATGTACAAAATGTACTCCATTACTTGGTGTTATTTTAGATTTCTGAGTGTTAATTTATTGAAATAGCAATGGGTTGTCTCACTTACTTTAGTATTTTCATCAGGGGTCTGTGATACATCAAGAAACTTCAATCCTAGGAACTGGGAGTCACTTTTGCTTCGCGTGTCATATGCAACTTTCCTAGTTGTTTTCTGTTTTTGCAGAGATCCTGGACTATTCGAAGATTCTTCCAATAATTGAAGGTCTGATGTCTGTGATGCAGCGTCTTTACATGGTTTGGAAGCTTGTGATGTAGAAATCGCAGCCTTCTCGGGTACACGAGTACAGAAATGTGTCGTGAATAAGTTGGCTCCGGCTGCCCTTCTCGCTGTAGTAGGGCTTCTCCCACCTTCACAAACTTCACACGTCTCCGATATAGGACGAATACTAGAACTATCAGGTTTCACGGGACTTGTATCCTCTTGAAGCAGGGGTGTACTGTGATGATCGAGGTCATTATAATAAATGCTATTATTAGTATGTTCACACTTTGTCACCAGGGGGGTTTGATTGAGAACAATACTGCATGTGCTTTTACATCTTCGGTTGTACGGCTGTACAGGCTTCCGTGCTGGTAGAGTGGTGTACGAACCAGGCGATGTTTGCTCACTACTGTACCCAGAGTCTCTGACAGTAGTCCCATGTTGGGTCGACGTGCCACATGTTTGGGATCTGAGCCAGGAGACATCTCTAGGAGGGGGCCGTGTTGTGAAAACTATGTTACCTCTTTGAAACCCGTAGCACGGCCTGTTACCTGCCGTAGAGGTGGTCACGGTAGGCACAGATGGTGTTGTTTCCGAGCGGGTGCCCCACGAGTATTCCATGTGCACTTTAGCTCCATCTTCTGCAGTAGTTTTGGTGGGAGGTGGGGGTAAGTGTGCATCAGTAGGGTGATTATGGGAAATGGTTAGTTGAGCGTGCAGTGACCATTCCTGCGACATCACTGGCTTGCTGTACATTTCGCCTCACACTGTTACATAGTGAATAAATGATCATCAGTCTTATCGCCTTCAATTTCACAGTAGTAGCGCTACTACATTGTCAAACATTTTTCAGCTTCCTGTCAGTATTGTAAGGTTTACAAGAAACAAATATAGTCCTATGCCACAGCAAAAACCTATTATTTTATATCTTGGGCCATGAAATTTACTAAAAAAAAAAGTAGCTTAGTAAAAATGTTGACCTGAATGTTCAAAGCTGTTCTTGTGAGGTGCCATGGTATGAATGATATTTTCCTTATTAAAGTAAAATTGTACATAATAATGATCCATTTAATAAATCTATAAACAATTATTTTGAAAGTTCCTGGTTTGACACACAGCATGGCCAAAAAATGTATCATTGGTGAAATGGTGATTTCGCATTTTACAGGGATGAATTAATGCTACTAGGACTGTATGTTGTGTGTTCTAAGATTTAATAATCAGTTTGTTCAGGAAGTTTATATTAATTGCCTCAAATATGAAAAATGTATAATTTTTTAATGCACGTATATAAATTAAATAATAATAAATTTTAAAATCTAAATTTAAAGAACCACAAAGAAGGACAAAAAAAAGTTCCATAATCTACCAGAGTTACACTTCAAGAAACAGTATAAATTATTATTGCAAGTGAAATAAATACTTTTTTTTATGTTGGTGTATGTGGAATATTTTATAATTGAAAATTTTACATTTGACCATCAGGATGTAAATAATAATCACTTTTTTTTAGGTCGTTGGTTCACTACCAGGAAACCACCTATTGTGCAGGCATGAATAGAGTGGAAAAAGGAACCGAATCTTACAACCCACAGACGGGAAAAAGTAAAGAATAGTTCCCAAGTAGTTTCTCTTGAGATGTACGTGATCACTAGACTGATGTTTTACAATCCCAGTCCACTTCCTGACAGCCAGCATAAGTTATAGAGATGTTACAGAGTGCCCATCAATTGTTCTAACTAGAGTGCCTCGCAAAATTTTACACTATTCTTCCTACCCTTCTCCACCCCTTTTCATGCACAAAAATAAAAATGTAATAAATCAGCTTTATTAATAAAATGTCAAAATAATTTCTACGTAAGTATGTACCCGAAATCTTTAATTCTTTTAATGATTTGAACAATCCTAATCCAGGAAGCAGACTTTAAGATAAAAAATGAAGGGATTAATGGGGTTTCCTCTGCGTATATCAAAGTTTGGTTGAAATGTGTCAATTAGAAATTTTAACAAACTCTAACACGTTACAAGGCACATTAAACCGCGTTAGATCCTCTCGAACATAATCAAAAGTCTACTCAATTAATGATTACCATAAAATTATTAGGCTATTAAATTTGGTAAGGTTTATTAATGAATTGGAGGCCATCACCTCAATCACTCTGGCGGACATGTTCTAGGTTTATTTACTCAGACACGACGAACGAATCTTTCGAAAACCAAGAAGGTTATGAAAATTAAATATGCTATTTAGCGGCCATACAATTTGGGAACCAGTCTAAATGCATTGTTGGCAGAAGTATTTTTGAAATTTAAACCTTGAATCTAAACAAAGTGAGAGACAATGTGATGGATTCAAGTTGAGAACAGGTTAATAGACATGAATTTCAAGGAAATGTATTGGAGTTTATTTATTAAGAGGTTGGGGAAACCCCCATGGTGTATGAAGGGGCGGGGCTTTAATCAAATCGAGACTAAAGACTTTACATTCTGTGCCAGTCATCCCCGCTACCGAATCTCAAACGTGGCTGCTAAATCAATTGTGTGTGTGTATATTTTCCCATTTGTAATAAAATGTTATTGTACACTGTTACAATAGCCCTGTCTTATAAGCTAAACTATAGCGGAACCATGTAAGGATATTTTGCTACCTTTCAGGGTAAGCCAAGTGTACCTCAACACTAATCCAAACCTTTTAGAATACCTTTTCTTTCCCCTGGGATACCTCCCCCTTTCCAAACCTTTCACAATTAAAAGTGTGTACACCCCTGTTTAAATTATTATTATTAGTACTGCGTCTTACTACCTGCTTGGGTTGTATGCACTTACGCTAATGTGTAATGGTAGGGTGATTGTGAGATGAAATGGAGGACCTACAGTTTAACGTGGAATCCGAACCACGGTGGAGGCCTGGCATTCCCCACATTCACAAGATGTCTTGTCAGAGGTGAAGGAAGGGTTTGGTAGTCAGATAAATCTGTGCCGGGACCGAGGATTGAACCCCGGCCGCCAGCACAGAAGTCTGACACCTTACCCCTAGACCGCCAGGTCACCATCCCCTGTTTAAAAATTATCGGAGTGTTATGCTTAGCAGACAAAGGAGTTTTTTGGCCCTGTTCGAAGGGATAGGTTCACTGACTGTCCTTCCATTGTATTCTTCGGCTTATTTATGGCCCTATTTATTCACTATCTTAAACCTGTTGTTTGGTACACAGAACGAACAGTTGGTCAGGATGAAGAAAAAACGCGAGGATTAGTAGATCGGGGTAATGTTTTCATGGGCTTAGGGAGAATTTAATTCCTAGGGTAGGGGTTTCCAAAATCTTAAGTTTATGACATGATTGTAGGACTTACTATTAACCCCGATGAAATAGGAACATTGTTACGTTATACACTAGTGCTGGAACTTTATCTGTGTGATAGACTGATAGGGTAAGAGAGGGGAGAGGAGCAAGTAACAAAACAAATATTTTCCAAGGTCTTTCTACCTTCCTCTTCCCCAGTTAATGTTAAAAATTTGGATACTTCTAGAAGCTATTTATAAAGTTACCAGCCTGGTTTTTTGCCCCTTCAAAAGTTAGATATCACTGTAAGATATCTGAAGTAGTCTTCCAGCAGAAAATTTTAAATTGGATACCCTTAGAAGATATTTGGAATGGTATTCGCCTGTTTTTTTAAAATTAGATGCCTTTAGAAAATATTGAACGTGATTTTTCACTAGCAGACTTTTTAAAATTGAATGCTTTTAGAAGCTAAGTGAAGTGGTCCTCGCTTGGATTGAATATATATACAAAATCTATTTGTAGTTGCACCCTAAGGATATTTTTTTTAAATCGGATGCCTCTGGAAACCATTTAAAGTGATATTACTGGATTTTTTTTTAATTAAATGCCTTAATAAGCTATTTAAAGCAGGCCTTCCCTGAATTTTTTTTTAAAATTAAATGTTTTTAAGCTATTTGAAGCGTGACGCAAGGCCATCCTTAAGCGTCATATTGAAAACGTAGGAAAATTTCTAAGGGGAAGGTTTGAGCCCCCTAAAAAAAACCTCGCTTCGCCCATAATTGTTTTCGAATTTTTTTTATTGATAACTCCCAATTACGAGCCAGAAAAATAGTTACTAGATTTTTTTCCTGCCCTGTATTAAAATGGTTAATGTGACGGTCATATTAATGTTTATAACGTCACTTCATGATTTTGAATTTCGAAAGAATCTAGTTTCCCGCGCATGCTTTGAATAGGCCTTATGTTTTATTTTGATCTATTCCGCACCAAGACTGTTCAAACTTTCAAACAACAAAATAATACATTTATTTCACGTTTGGAGTTGTACATAAGTTTTATCGGGAAAGCGGTGGAAATATTTCTAGTTTTCAGAGAGAAAGCAAAAACTGTCATTATTCTATTACCCCTCGGTAGAAAACGAGATAGCAAAAATAAATATTAAGTCCAACGCATCTCTAACGATGCCAGTAGTCTATGGTAGGAGTGTAGGTAACCGACAGATGTCAACCTAACGGGAATAATTGTTTGATTAATAATACTATATTACCAATAAAACGTGCTTACAAACGATTCTAATAATACTTTCATCCAACGTTTGTAACAAAAGCATACTACGGGCCCGCCCTTAGCAGACGTAGGGCCCTGGGCAAACTTCGTTTGTGAGGCCCACAGTTATACCTGACCTCCCTCAAAAAACTGTTATTACAGTATTTTGCTTCTGTATATCAATTTTCAACCGTAAAGATACCAGGGAAATGCCCTAAAAGTAAAATGCATGTAATAATTATACAAGCAGTGATTTTATACACATAAGGCTTGATTTCTCCCCAACCCTTCGTTCGAAATTTCTTTTCCATCGAAATGGATATGTATATAGGCAAAAGAACCACTGTTCAAAGTTTTAATTAAATCGGTTGATGCGTTAAAAATGTATAGTGAGACATATCCACCAAAAATAAAAATAAATTGGTGAGTTAAAACAGAAAACTCGCTCCACTCGTTCAATAAACCAAACGGGTGACCTGGCGGTCTAGGGGTAAAGTGTCAGGCTTCTGTGCTTAGGGGCCGGGGTTCAATCCTCGGTCCCGGTACAGATTTATTTTATTACCAAACCCTTCCTTCACCTCTGACAAGACGTGTATTATTATCACAACTTGTGAATGTGGGGAATGCCAGGCCTCCACCGTGGTTCGGATCCCACGTTAAACTGTAGGTCCTCCATTTCATCTCACAATCACCCTACCATTACACATTAGCGTAAGTGCGTATAGCCCGAACGGGTAGTAAGACGCGGTGCTAATAATAATAATATTTGTTTTTACACTGTGACAATATACGCTAGCCCTCCTACACGGGTATTAGCCTTCTATAAGAGTGTGCAAGCAAAAATGTCCGGCAAGCGCGGGGCCCTATGCGGCCGCACAGTTTGCACACCCCTAAGGACGACCCTAACCTCCTGTCACAATAATTGTAAAAAAAAGAAAACATTCAGGTGCGGGTTTCTGCATTTGACAACAGCAAAGTCCAGATAAGTTAATAGTTTTTTTCACTTTAAGATAACGATATAACAATTTTTCAATTTTGTTTTTATGGCTATACTGTAAATAATGGTTAGTATGAAGCCCACTGTTTTCCAAATTAGACTAAAAAATGCACCACAAAACGCCTGGGTCGAGCTGTATTACATACGTTGGGTGTTATGCGTGGGGTTAGACGGGCTCCTAAGCGATTGGATTTAAAATGACAATGAATCTAGCTCGTCTAATAAAACTGTAGGAGTAAAATGTTTCAAAACTCGTTCATACACAAACACAATAAGATATCATGCTAAGGAATTTCAAAATTTCGCTTATAGTCATCGCAAAAAAAAGTTGGATGGCCGATGCTGTCAATAGATACAATCAAAGTCCTATTTGCCCTCACAAGAACCAGCTTCCAACACTAAAATGACGGTCGTCTGTTCACCAAACCGCACACGACACTCGTAACGCGGCAAGGACAACATCCATCGTCCGTCCCGGTCTTCCTGTTGGCCAGTGCAACTCTTCCCACTCGAGGGGCTGACGGAGCTATTTCTGTCCAGGCAATCTCGCCCGCCCGCAATTCGCTCACTCATACCACACTGTAGCACGCTACGATGCCAATGCGGCCTTCGATAAAATATCAAACTGTTCTGCGACTCAACCGAAAATAGGGACGTGATAGAAGTGATCACTACGGCTGCTGTAATGTTGTGTGTACAGGTGAGTGACCTCCACAACGGTGGTGGCGAAGACTACCCAACTATCGTTGTGATAGGACCACGCCACAACTAATCAATCTTGATAATAGTTCAGTCATATAGTTCACTGAAGTAAGAAGTGCATTTATCTATAGTTGAATAGTTTGTGCGCTACAACTTACTGTACACAAGTTAGCAACCTACAGGTTGTAGTTCAATCATTCACTAGCTCGTGACCCAAAGGTTGGAAGTGAGTCAATCGTCACTAGCTTGTGACATACAACCTGGAATTAATTGTAAATAATTCGTGACTTACAGCCTGGAGTCAGTTGTCACTAGATTGTAACCTACAGCTTTGTTTATCGACCAAAGACCTACAGCTTGTAGTCAATCCTTAAGTCATCCTTTAATACAGTAGCCCCATGACTTCTTTGGTGCTGACTGACAGCTCACAGCTCACAGCTTTGAAAAGTTACCAGACAAAATTACGTATCCCTACGCTGAACCATATGATCTGCAAAAACATGTGTTTAGCAGCTGTGACTTCTGACAGTCAAAATTTAGGTATAAACCTAAATTTTGACTGTTGTATGTCAGCTGTGAGCTGTCAGTCAGCACCAAAGAAACCATGGGGCTACTGCTTTGACACACAGCCTGAAAGCACTCATCACTAGCTCGTGATAGATATACAGCCTAGAGTAAAACACTAGCTCATGACATACAGCCTGGAATTAATCACTAGCTTGTGATATACCCCCTGGAGTTGATCTTTATCTTATGATATACAGCCTAGAGTCAATCACTAGCTCATGACATACAGCCTGGAGTTAAGCACTAGCTCGTGATATACCCCCTGGAGTTTATTATTATCTCATAATATACAGCCTAGAGTCTATCACTAGCTCGTGGTATATAGCCTGAAGTCAATCGTTAACTCATGATATACAGCTTGGAGTCAATCACTAGCTCGTGATATACAGCCTGGAGTCAATAGCTAGCTCATGATATACAACCTGGAGTCAATCATCACTAGCTCATGACATACAGCCTGGAGTCAATCAACACTAGCTCATGACATACAGCCTAGAGTCAATACACTAGCTCATGATATACAGCCTGGAGTCAATCACTAGCTCGTGATATACAGCCTGGAGTCAATCAACACTAGCTCATGACATACAGCCTGGAGTTAATCAACACTAGCTCATGACATACAGCCTGGAGTCAATACACTAGCTCATGACATACAGCCTGAAGTCAATCAACACTAGCTCATGACATACAGCCTGGGGTCAATCATCACTAGCTCATGACATACAGCCTGGAGTCAATCAACACTAGCTCATGACATACAGCCTGGAGTCAATACACTAGCTCATGATATACAGCCTGGAGTCAATCACTAGATCGTGATATACAGCCTGGAGTCAATAGCTAGCTCATGATATACAACCTGGAGTCAATCATCACTAGCTCATGACATACAGCCTGGAGTCAATACACTAGCTCATGGCATACAGCCTGGAGTCAATCAACACTAGCTCATGACATACAGCCTGGAGTCAATCATCACTAGCTCATGACATACAGCCTGGAGTCAATACACTAGCTCATGACATACAGCCTGGAGTCAATCAACACTAGCTCATGACATACAGCCTGGAGTCAATCATCACTAGCTTATGACATACAGCTTGGAGTCAATCACTAGCTCATGACATACAGCTTGGAGTCAATCATCACTAGCTCATGGTCCAAAGCCTGATGGAAATCATCCACTAGCTCATGGTCCAAAGCCTAATGGAAATCATCACTAGCTTGTGACCCATATTACTTTCAATGGTTCATCAGTTGTTGACCTACAGCTTTCAATAGCTCATCAGTTGGTGAACTACAGCTTTCAATAGCTCATCAGTTGGTGAACTACAGCTTTCAATAGCTCATCAAGTTGGTGATCTACAGCTTTCAATAGCTCATCAGTTGGTGATCTACAGCTTTCAATAGCTCATCAGTTGGTGACCTACAGCTTTCAATAGTTCATCAGTTGGTGACCTACAGCTTTCAATAATTCATCAGTTGGTGACCTAAACCTTGTAGTTGATCTATTCCCTCACATCATAAGTTTGATTGAGTCTATAGGTCTGGTTGGTATTAGAATGGGAAAATGAGAATGTAGAGGAGTTATTTATACTAAGATTTCATTTTGCTTCCTCCGTGTTAAGTTGTCTACTCACTAATTAATGTGCATCATCCAGAAATATATAATAATTTGCTTAATATTTTTTAATGGTGTCTCACTATTTGCACTTTTAACTACATTGATGGTGGAGGGACTAGAAAGAGATAGGTTAGAAAAAAATGTGCTAATATTTGCGCAAAGAGGAGGAAAAACTCAGGAAAAGTGACCCTCAATACACCTTCCGAGATTAAAACCCTAACTTCAAAGTCACCGGCAAACTAAACAAGAAGAGCTTGAAGATTAATTTGTGTCCCCCACCAATGAGGTTGATCGCAACAATCTTGAACCAATAGCCAGTATTATATTAGGTTGTGTGGTCTGCATCTGGATTTATCGGTTATAAAGTGGTCCGCTCTCGAGTTTGGTTAGATAAACAACACTAAAAATGAGTTTCAATGATCTCTCCCAAGTAAAACACATGGTTGACTTCTATGAAACCAGTTTTGGTGGCTGCAAGAACTAATGCGCTCCTCTCACAATGAAATAGACTGATGATGGTGGGGAGATCGAGGTTCAAACCTATGTCGAATGTACTGAGGGTGGTTTTTCCAAAATAGTTTTCTACTCTCTCTCCCCCCCCCCCCCCCCCCTCCCCCCCCCCNCCCGCAAATGTGGGTACACTTCCTAAACATGTAACCTTCCTCATCTCTAAAACCATTATCATAATTATTACTGGTACATAAGCGTACAATCCCAACGAACAGTAATCTGTGCTATCAAAAAAACGTCTACAAATAACTATTAGGCCTAACAAAAATTATATTAAAAATAAAGTTTAATACACTGTGTTTATACCAAAATAAAACTTTATTTTTATAGGCTGGATGACTTGTATCATAAATCAGCTTTATAGTATGTGTGATTCAGCCTTATTTAAACCTTAAATTAATTAAATTAATAACCACTAACTAAATAGCTAAACAACCAACCATGTTACTAAACCACCAGCAAAACAATCAATCTACCAACCAAATAATTTAAGTTGAATTCTAAACCAACATCTTGTTCAAAACTGTAGAGCATCCAAGTGTCCATGGTTCATATCCAAATCAAAGTAACAATACATCATGTAAAGCAAGTGGTAAGTCTGTTTTAGATTTTCCTTGCTACTTTAATGCACAGTGATAGATAAATGGTGCACCAACTGCTCCGTCTAATGATGGCAGCCGTGCGCCATCCGATGATGGCAGCCTTCCAAAATTGTTATATAATAAAAATGTCAACTGTGAAATAATCAAAAACTATAAATATTGTGTTTATTTCTTGTTTAAGCCCATGATTTATGTTACTTCACCTTTATATATGTAATATAGCCCTCCAGTTATAAAGCCAGAAGCCAAACACGTTATTTCTTGTAATCAGTGCTTAAAATAGAAATCAAAATACTAGAATGCTTAGAGGCAAGCTTTTGTTTATTATTTGGCTTAGTTTTTAGAGTCCAATTTTTATAAAAGAGGCTTTGTAGAGTTAAGAACAAATAGATATTGTTTTGCAGCCAAAATTGACAACATTTTAATAGACTTTAGTTTTATTTTATAATTAATGATATTATCTATCAAAAGTGACAACTGACTCTATCCATGCATACATAAAAGTAGCTCTAGTAACTTTAACAGTCAAATAAGGTTCTGCACATGAAAAGTGGATTGTATAATGAGGGAGTATGAATAAATATAAGATAGTGTATGTAATATGATAATTTGAAAAGGAAGTTTTTTATCTGGATTCACATGTTCATCACAGACTCGGCCTTAAGCTCTAAGTGAAGAATGATCATGAGCACAGGACAAATCTTGGATAGTTCAGTGGTGGAGCATTGCCATGCCAAGCCAAAATTCCCAGGTTCAATTCCTGTGTCCAGCTGTCATGTCCCAATCCTACCAAATTAAATTAAATGTTCCAAATGCTTGAAAAATTTATAAAATAATGAAAAATTTATAATCTTGGGCACGAGATGAACCTGAATAACCAGGTTCAATTTCTGTGTGCTGATGTTATTTTTCAATATAAGCTTATATATAATATTATTCATCTATTATTTTTTAAATAAGGTTTATACAGCCTTAAAAATTTTTTTTACTAAACTTGATTATTTTACATATATTTTAGCAGAAAATTCAATTTAAATCCAATTCCAAAATTTTATAACAAGGTGTTTTAATTTGAATTGATTAAAAATATTTGATACAACGGACACAAATTTTTAAAAATCTGGTAAATATTCAGTTCAGATTAAATTAGAAACATTTCAATTATTAAATTCAATTCAGAAATTTTTCAACGCATTACATTCAATTCAAAATCAATTGAATAGTTAGTGGGGAAAAAATCCAATTCAATTTGAAATTTAAATCTTGTATTGACACAAGCTTAGGGTCAGGTCGGGATGTGGGGAGAGGGTAAGAAAAGGTCAGTGTGTTTATAGTTTTGATATCAAACAACTTTTTGGTCAAAATATATCAAATATTTCTCCAATAGGAACATATAGTTTAATTTTATTCACATGGTGATATCAAAGTTCTTGAATATCTGTCAAGGGTGTGCTGGAATTTAATGACAACTTTTTTTCTTAGTTTAAAGTTTCTCGTCTAATGCCGCTATGATCATAATAGATATTCAGGAACTGTTGATATCAACATGTATAGAAAATTTATCAATATGTGAATACTGAAGCAATATTTAATTTATTTGGGTGAAAAAAAGTTTTGCTATAAAAAACTGGTATTTTTCCACGTTTCCTGCATTCCTGCCTTAAACGACTCCATCCAAGTGTTTCTTGGGAATGGTTAATTTATGTGAATGATAGTATAAGGGGTTGGGAGAGTTATGGAAGCAGAGAGGAGTTTTAGGAAGATAATTTCCCCCTGAACTTTATGGTATTGTTTACTGTTCAGTGTTCAAACAATAACAGATAATAGATCCATGGCTAGTAGCCACTATTCTGATGTTTAAGAACATTATTATTTTAAAGGTTAATAACACGAGCTAAGTGTTATTAACTCCTGGGATGGCATATATAGATAACTCAAAGTCACTCATACTACCATTAGTTTTGCAACTTTCACACGAGCAAGATTCAAATTGCCAAAGCTATCAGAACTGGTCTTGAGCATGTCATGGAGCCAACGATGAAAAAAAAAAAATATTTCAAAAAATTATAACCAGTATTCACTAATAGGATAAAGATGTCAAACAAACATTATTTTGTGAAATTTAGTAGGCTCAATATAGATTTAAAAATTGTAAATAAGAAAAATTTCCAAATAGTTTCTACATATAACCAACATCTCAGCTCAGTCGGTAGCGTGTCTACCTACTGGGCTAAGAGTCCCAGGTTCAATTCCCCGCATGGCCGAAAAATGTATCATTGGTGAATTAAAGGCAGGGGACTGGATGTTATACTTGTTATAGTCTTAAGTTGTATTATAAATCAAATGAAGTCATGACAGAGCTAGCAAACCGGCAGTGGAAAATATATGGCTTGAATAAAAAACCGAACCCAGACCATAGGCTGGAAAGAGTAATGGATGTATAAAAGATGTGTCTATACATACAATAAATATCAAAGTTGTCTTTGTACATTTGTGTCTGTTTTTTGCCACAGAACTCAAAACGTACTCTTCTGATCAAGATGGTAGGCCTACTGTTAATGTTTTACTACTTATTTTTCAGAGAACAGGGTAAGCTATGAGATACATCATCAATGAGCAGAGCAGTGTTGGAAAAAATCTACTGTTAATGTGGTTATATTCGAGTCTTAGATTTGTAGCAATGCAAATATTACTCTATGACATTAAGAAATCAAAAGTTAATAGCCACATTTGCAAATGTACACCACCTCTCCCTATCTTGAGCTAGTTCTATCCAGGACAACTCATTACAACCTATCCATATCTTGTGCTAGGTCTATCCAGGACAACTCATTACAACCTATCCCTATCTTGAGCTAGTTCTATCCAGGACATCTCATTACAACCTATCCATATCTTGAGCTAGTTCTATCCAGGACAACTCATTACAACCTATCCCTATCTTGAGCTAGTTCTATCCAGGACAACTCATTACAACCTCTCCCTATCTAGAGCTAGTTCTATCCAGGACAACTCATTACAACCTCTCCCTATCTAGAGCTAGTTCTATCCAGGACAACTCATTACAACCTATCCATATCTTGAGCTAGTTCTATCCAGGACAACTCATTACAACCTATCCAATATCTTGAGCTAGTTCTATCTAGGACAACTCATTACAACCTATCCATATCTTGTGCTAGTTCCATCCAGTCCATCTCATCACAGCTTATCTCTTTCTGGTCCATTCTAATGTTATCCTCTCGTCTAGACCTAGAGCTTCCCAATGGTCTCTTTTCGTTGGGTTTGACAGTCAATACTATGAACATGATTTTAGATTTTCCCATTTGCGCTGCATGTCCTGCTCACCGTAATCTTAGAGACTTGTTTATCCTTAGAATGTTTTGTGATCAGTACAGGGAATGTGACCCATCATTATAAAACCTCCTCCACTCATCAATCTTAATCTTTTCTTGGACCAAACATCTCCCTAAATGCCATGTTTTTGAACATTTTTTATTTGTTTTCGTCATGTAAAGTACGAGACCATGTTTCACACACATAGGGAACCAGTAAAATTGTTGTTTTGTATTTTCTGAGTTTTATATTCCTTGAAAGCAGGTGATATGTTAACAACGTACTGACCTCGTGACAGCAGGCATTTCACGACTGCACTATTTTCTTAGTTTCCCTTTTAATAGCGTTAATGCTAGTTAAACTTATTGTTCCTTAATATTTATACCCAATAAATATGTCAGATGGCTTCTAATCTTATTTCCTTAATTATCTTTGATAAAATTTTTGCATTTCTTGCAACAGTTTCCTTAGTATCACTTATAAATGATAAGTCATCGAAGTGTACTAATAACTGCATTGCACAGTTTAACACTTTCCATAATTCGTGTGCGAAGAGTGTCAGAGGCCTGTTAGGTTTTGTTTGCGAAAAATGCCACAGCTACTTCCTCATTTTTGTAAGGGTTTGCAAGAAAATTTGCCAAACCTTTATTTATGAAGTGATTATTTAGATTTTTAAATTATTATAATCTGAATTTAATGTTCTTTTAGTAATAACAAATTAATAGGCCTACATTTTAATCAAAATTATTTAATTTCTAAATATTAAATTTAATATTTTTTTAATTTCATTTCAAAACTAAGTCTAATAATTAACATATTAAAAAAATTATTATATATACATTTCACTTATTATTTTAATGTAGTGCATTTAGTTTTATACAAGAAAATAAAGTTATGAATATATTTGGTTAGAAATAGGAATTGTTATTTGATTTCCCACTTTGGATATTGTTGGGCTGTTATTACTTACCTTACAGCAAGATTTATTATATTGTTTACCTCATGAATAAATATTTAGGCCTAGACATAATTAATGAGTTTTTCAAATAACCTTTTATAATGAATAATTTAAGTTTTTTTTCCCTATCATACACATTTATAAAGTTATTACACCCATTTACTTACATTAGTATAAAAACTTTTCATTCACATGGAACATGAAAATCTAAATAGTATTTTTCTAAACTCAGAAAAATTTAAAACGTACATTTGAAAACTATTTACATCAATATGAATTATTATTATTATTATTATTATTAGCACTGCGTCTTATTACCCGTTCAGGTTATACGCACTTACGCTAATGTGTAATGGTAGGGTGATTGTGAGATGAAATGGAGGACCTACAGTTTAACGTGGAATCCGAACCACGGTGGAGGCCTGGCATTCCCCACATTCACAAGATGTCTTGTCAGAGGTGAAGGAAGGGTTTGGTAATCAGATAAATCTGTGCCGGGACCGGGGATTGAACCCCGGCCGCCGGCATAGAAATCTGACACCTTACCCCTAGACCGCCAGGTCACCATCAGTATGAATGCTAACCACACTTATGTTTTTCAATGCAGCTTGTAGGTAAGCCAGTGTTGCACTTAGCACATTGAGTATGTGACTGTCCGCCATTGTAAATGTACTAAGCTCCCAGTTCCAATAACAACCATTCACAGTTGATATTTGTTGTCAACCTTGTATAAAATAATACAGGATAATGTTCTATGTCCAGTGACATATAACACTACTACACCATCTATAAGGTAAAATGAGAACTAGCACAAATCTAGAGAATCAACCTTATTGGCTCCGGCACTTTTAACAGTAGTAGGCGGAGAAGATCAGATTGGATCGTGGCACTTTTAGCCATAGTAAGCGGAGCCAATCAGATCAAATTGTGGCACTAAAGGGGTTAATGTCAATCCTTCCCTACTCTCTTGCATTACACTAATAGTATAATCTATGACTAAATTAAAAGTAATGGAGAAAGATCATCTAAATGTATCAACCCTTTATGTATTTAGAAAGTATCGACTAGACCACCAAGTGTACTGAGCGAATTGGAACATGATTCGCGAGGGTGTGTACATCATTGCCAGGTGCCTACACATGCTCTTCCAAATGTCGAGAAGTGTTTTTAACACCCCACCCCCTCCCCCGGGTTCGTCAGTTCAACTAGTATAAAACGCCTAGTCCGCTGGACACAAACACAGTTCTAATCTTGTATTCAACAAACTGACATCTCTTGTCTCCATTCGACAGTACAGCAAAAATATATCAAGGTCAGGAAGATGGTACCATCAGACTCACCAGAGAGACAAAAAAACTTCTCGTAAACTATAAATTTTATTTACTTTAGAAGGAGTAGGAGGCTCTATGTTCAGTCTCATGTAATTCAGTTAGGATTATTCTTACCAGTTAAGATTGTTTGTCACTCTAAAGTTTGTCTACTATATTATGTATTATTAGGTTAGGTTTTGATAGTCTCTTCTTCTTTCTATTCAGTCCTTAAGACCAGTAGTTTCATTGGAGTGGAGTGTATTTAACTCCCTGGCCTGTATGACCATGTTCTTGTTTGCAGTGCCTTTTGATAGGAAAGGAGGAATTTAGGTTGTTCAAGGCCTGTTAGTGAGACCTAGGTAGGTAATTGTTATTTGTTCTTGTGAACCGATATGCATTGTAGTTCACCTGTTTTGCAGTGCTCAACTTGTGGGTTTGTCGCTGACCTTCTGGCGCGGCCCACACCTTGTTAGATGTTCATGTATGACTCCCTTATGGGGCTGCATGATAATTTGCTGATTGTTAATAACCTTTATCTGTAATTTAGTTTGAGCCTATGTTTGAGTGTTGTTGAGCTCATTATGTCCGACAATACTAATTAGTAACAAGCCAGCCTTTAATGTATAAAGGCCTAGAATCCTGAATAACCACTTTATATTTATATAAGATATAAGCCCGGTGTTTCTATGACTGGGACAAATAGACAATTCTCTGTAACTTATGTAACCAATACTAGATGGTTAACATTTCAATGCTAGCTTCACTGGTACATATCGTTTTCACCTTTTAAAATAGGATTATTTAGTCTTAAATGTTGTGTGAGTTCTGGCTATGCCTTTCTGGTCAGTCATTATGCTTAAGATGTTTGTTGCAACAAATCACTACTGCAACTATATTGGGTTTGTCGTCTCTGTCTGCCAATTGGGGAGTGGCTTGAATTAACCTTAGTTTTGTCTTTCGCTCTAGAAAGTGTAATTACACTTCTTTTAAAAATGAGACGATGGTTAGTAAAACCAGCTGAGTATTGAAATCAGGATGAGGGATTAAACCCATGGCGCTTCGCCGAGTTAACTTTATGAGTGTAGCACTTACTAAACTTATTTTTGAACTTGTTACTTTGACCTATTTGGCCGGTCAACATAGGAAGTGTGGATTGTGCTTTGGTCACTACTTTGTAATTGTTTGTTTTGTTTGCTCTATTAAACTCTTATGTCAACATGCATTTTAATCATATGTTTTCAAGTATTAACCTATCATGTTTTATATCCCTGTAAACATAGTCTGCATATTTAGTGCTAACTAAAGGGCCACTACAACAATATCAAATCATTTATTTTTTAGGATGTTTATTTGTCTATTTTTTGCCAGTAAATTCAGAAAGTACTCATCAAATCGAGTTGATACATCTGCTGTACTCCTTATTTTTCAGAGAGCCTGGGAAGCTATTTAACATCATGCTCTCTCATCAGCAAGCAATGTAGTGTTGAAAATACCGGATGTAGGCAGTAAACAGACATTGTGTCATGGCTGGAGTTCCGGGTACATTAGAAGTAATGTCTTTATCATGAGCTGGGATATGGAGGACAAGATGGGTGAGGAGGTGGGCAGGTTTGCTGAATGTGTTAATATATTGTTTAGTGTAATCAAAGCAATGGGAAAATGCTAGTTCTGAATAAAAATTTATTTTAAAACAATTTTAAAGGTTTATTTTTATTTATTCATGAACCAAAAGATTAGTGTATTTTTAGCAGATTTGAGTTATTATATGTCAAAATACATCATGATTTAAATCTTCGGCTCTAGTTTTATTTTTTTGACAAGTTCAACAACTTTGATAAAAGTGTAACATTCTGTTATCTGCTTTGTTTGAATACTAAACATTAATACTAGACACACTTGACATTTCACGAGGCATGTTTTTCTCCTTTGTTGCCAACGGTGCCGGAAAAAAATAATAGTAAAAAAATGTTCAACTAAGTTTTTTTGCACCGCGTCTTAATAATTGTTTGGATTATACGCTAATGGTTTAGAAATTAGGAAAGTTAAATTTGAGGAAGTGTACCCACATTTGTGTGGAAAGAATTGGAAACCATTTAGAAAAAATCCCCCTCAGTGCACCCAACTGGGATCGAACCACAATCACCTTATCATCGGCAGTCTAGTATATTGCGAGAGTGACAACCTAGACCATACAGTCCCCAAATGGGTAATTTTATTCTTGACATTCTAATATCAAGTAAAGTTTGTTAATTACAGGAAACTTATTTACCTCGACACAAGACTATTAATTATCAAAGGAAGTTGTTAAAAAAGTGTTTGAGCTGGCTATTAGAGTGGCAATATTGTGATCAAAGTCAAACATTTTAAGATAGAGAAAAGAAATAAATAAAGAAATAGTTAAAAATAGACTTAATTTTTGACATAAAGTTTCTATTCACAGCACCATTCCAATTATGGAATTGATTTATCATATATAAACAAAAAATATTTATTTGCCAACTTTTTATATCAAAATACCTATTTTTACTCAATGAAATTCAAGCCTTTTACTCTCAACAAATCAGTGTCTCTAATTGTGTCTATATGGAACCTCAGCTTTGGGGAAATTAATGTTTGGGAAAAAATATACCTTGATTTTTTTTTATGAATGAACATTTAAAGCACCTTTAAGAAATTTTAAACAATCTTTTAAGGTCAACATTGATGAGGATTTACTACATTAACAGTAGATCGAAGTTCTTTTTCGACCAAAGCTCTCGATGGTGCCAAAGAATCAGACTCTGAAAATATATTATAATAGATAAAATTTACATTTTGTAATGTATTGATTTGGATTAATCTAAATTATGTAAAAAGTCATGGATGAAGGTAATTTTTCTTTAAAGTAATATAGGTAGAGTATCCTTTTAAGATTCATCCATGAAGAAACACGCGATTCTTAGAAACGTTCTGAAAAGGACTTCACCCCTAAAATATATTTTTTATAACATATTTCTTGTTAAAATATCTACTGCATTGTTTCTTGTGAAAAGAAACAACTTCATAGTATTTGGCAGAAAACGCCATTTCTCTATACCAATAAGAAGCTAGCCTTCACAAAACCTGTCGCCAGAACTCTTTCTATTGGTTAGTTTTTACACTGTTGACCAGGGGAGAAAATGCAAGGGGTATGTTATATATAAACTATTGTGCGTATGTTTAAGGCATTGTGTTGTGTTGTGTGTGTGTGAAAAAGTGTAAGTGAGGCTGTGAGGATGATCTCGCTCACAGTCCAACACATTATAACAAATAAATCACATCAGTACCACAAGTATGCAGTAATATAAAATCTTTTAATTGAAATAATATGCAAGCAATATAATTGACGCCCAAAACTGAGGTGCGATAAACAGATATCACTACAATTGACGCCCAAAGCACGGCGCTTTTATTCCATATCATTACAATTTGTTGTCAGGCTTTCACTGTCAGAGGCAGCTTTAACAAGCAAAGGATAAAATGGTGGCTGTCTGACTTTTGCTGCTTCGTGTTCATCATATTGAATCAGTATTTAATAGAATTGTACATATCTGCCGAGACGTAAACTTTGGGTGAGTGCTGCAAACTTTACACGCCAATGAAGCTTAATTATTTTTCATTACAATTTATTTACATATCAAGTGAGGGATGTGTTATAGATCATATACCTTTATATACACTTGAAATCAGTGTAGTAGGACTATTTTTAGTAGTAGCAACAGCCTTTATAGGTTATGTTCTCCCATAAGGAGAAATATCTTTCTGAGGGGGAGCAGTAGTTACTAATCTACTAACATTTCCTTTTTTTCCTCTTTTGTGTTTTTTGGTTTTCTTTTTTAGGAAGTTGCGTTGCGTGTTTCACACTCCTCCCTGATGAGTTCCGATAGAATGAAACCTAGGTCGGTGGATTGGGCGGTGACGATCAATTTTCTTTAAGAGACATCCATTACCTCTTTGTCCATTGGCAGCAGTGTAAAGTATGAACTGTGTTCTTCTTTTCATTGTAAAGGCCATATTGTGTTTGTCCCCCTTTTATATGTTTCTATCCACCTGTCCTGTACCTTCTTCCAAATATAATCTACTAACAGCTATTCCATAGTGACCTAGTACAATGAGTATGAGGCTTTGCAGTAGATAAGATGATCTTCGTGATTAAGTGTCTTATGTTTATTTGATGTTCTTGTTTAAGTTGTACTACATAGATAGAAGCAGTAGTTAACAGCAAGTGTGCGAGTGAGAGGAAAAGAATCAACGAGATTAAGAGAGGACGAATGTTGGAAGGAGAGAGATAATCACCGGCACTTGTTAAAAGATCACAGTTTTGTTATAAATGTAAAGATCTTTAATTACCTGTTATATATTACATTTAAAATAACGTAAACTTAAGTTTTACTCATACTATTTCATTTTTTTTAATAATTTATTTTTGTCCAACTCTAAACAATATTTCAAACATAATTAAAAGTACTTATTTTTCGTTTTGGAACGTTATTGATTTTGTGTAATATAGTACATACATCAATACTCTTTAATACAGGCATCGTATTTACTTAAAAAAGAGGAAATTGTTGTCATTTTTTTTACATACAATACACGGTTTTATGATTATTTTATTGTATTTTTAAATATTTAACTGAATAAAGTATTTTCATCAACTGCGTGTCCGCATCATTATAAAAAAACTTGTTTACCGTTATGTTCAATCATATGGTTTAAAATTTGTCAGTCGCCATTTTGAGGCTATGTTCGTTAGAGGTTTTTGTGAAAGTGGTGTTAATATTTTTTTAAGGGGAATAAAACTATAAATACACTTTGTGTCCGACCTTAAATAAATATATAAATAATATTGGCCTAAATTACCGTGGTTAACTATCACATTAATATACTACCATCTGTTTTCATTACAGTCATCCAAAGTGATAGATGTCAGCTGTTGGTGTAGTGATATATTAGGGATTACTTCTAGTAACCTTTCGAGCTGTCATTCAGGTAAACTTAGCTCGTGAATGCCTAATGTAGACTTATTATATTCCTGTTTTTAAATCAAGGTTGAATAGGACAATATTTAATTTCATAAACTAGGACCACATATTAAATGTCATTAAGTATAGGTGAAAAATTTACTTTAAACAGAATAAAAAACGTGGTTGAAACTCGTCTTTCAAAGAGTTTAATGTGATGATTTTACCACCATTACAACATAGAAGACATAAATTCTGGTGATTGCATCATCCTAAAGTATCTAAAGGTAGATAAATTGACAGGGTGGGGCAATGGGGAGCTCTTAAGTAAGAATAATATAGTTTTATAGTGAGAAGAACAAGAGAGTTGGGAAGGTAAGAGAAGATAGATCTTTGACGTCGTAGCCCTCCCCCTCCCCCCCCCAATAATCCGAAGGTGGTGAGGCTAGAGGAGATAACACATATTATTTTTATATATTAGGGGTGTGTGAAGGTTTTAAAAATATGAAAGTATAATCAAATGTTTATTAGCTTTGATTTAAACTTCTTACTTCAAAAATTGTTTTCTTAAGAAATGTATTTTTATTTTTAATCATTTCAAACTGTTGTTTACCATATCATAGTAATGTTTAGTATGCAAAATTCACAATTATAAAAAATAAAATTTTAAATAATTATTAAAACCTTTGTGTTTCATACTTGTAGATAACAAAATTAAAGATAATCTCTGTGGATTTAAGAACAAAGGATGGGCATTATCGACTTATTGCTAATACATCGATTAAGTATATATTGTTTCGATTTACTTATGCAAAGGAAACAATAATAATCAAACAGTTCAGTCAGGTTTATTGATGTCATGAATTCCAGTCATATTTTCCTATATTTTAGCAGAGATTACTGATTTTGATAAAATACTATTCCAATATTTTACTTTAAAAATAATGTTTGGGTTAGTTTATTTTTTATTTGCTCTTTGTAAATGAATGTTTCACATTTTAAATAGTTCAAACTTTGGTTTGACAAAATATTGAATTACTATTGATTACTATTTTGTTCAATAGTTGATTATGTTAATTCCCACACAGCCTGCTTGATTCACATGATCATACAAATTTAGAATGGTTTCGTTATTCCATTTTGACAAAACATACAATTTTTAAATAATATTTTAGCTTTGAATTTGGCATTGTTTTTTTCAAGTAGATCTTTTTCAATATTTAATAATGAATTGATAGGAATTTTTTATGCTTTTGGTAAAGATATCCACAATATAAACAACACACATCTTTATAAAACGTCATTGACGTATGCACAGAGATAAAATTCAAAACTTTTCAGCATGATGAAAATTAAATTTTGCATCAAAATGAGAAATAAATAAAAGTATAAATATTTTACTTTGTACTAGTGAACCAGCTTCATTCATTGTTTAATTATTCCCTTTGAAATTGAATAGATATTTAAATAAAACCAAAACTTGATCAAAAATTGAATTAATAAATTTTATACTTTATGTAAATATATATATTATATTAAATACATATGGTACTATATAGTAATGATCCTAATTTATATATTTAAATTTTTTCCTAATTTAAATATTTATTTTTATTTTCGGTATAATTTTCTACCATTCTATCAACCACCCTGCACTAGCGCTGTGTTTATTTCATGGCACTATCTTTCTCTGTAGTCAGTTTCTAAAATTTCCCATAATGATGTTGTCATCCTTTGTTCGGGATGGGGAAGTCCTGATAAAGAAGAATGGCGCCAGTTTCAAAATTAAATCTAACTAAAGAAATATAAATTGAAAGGTGTTTTAAAGAAATATTCACTTACATACAAATACCTGTAGAACGTGTCTCAGAAAAGCATGGCATCATAAAGTATTATCAGAGTTAATCATTTTTAATAAATTCAATAATTGCTGCTAAATCACCAGGCAATAGGAAAGGGTTAGGACAATTGGATCAAAATGCCGGACAAGAGGAAGGAGGGTGATATAGGTGGTGCACATCATGGGGCAGGGCACGTACCACGATAATTATAACCCACCGTGAGGCACATATAATCACATATTATGATAAGTGAAACCCACTGCGGGGCACAACTACTGGAGCCCATCACACGATTATAATAATTAGCGCATACCTTAGGGCACATACTATGATAATATATAAACACACACACACTCATCTTATGAGAATAAAAGAGAAATATGTAGGTTTTCCCCAAAAGTTTCTGGTAAGAAAATTGTTCAGTGCATTATATGCTTTAAAAAAATACAAGACTCAAACATATAGACCTAAGTTAATTAATATTGAATACTCACAGCCACAGATATTTTAAATAAAAAAAGTTTTTTTCTTAAATATCAAAATGTTTTTTTTATAAATAGTCTTTACAGCATTTTTTTTTGTAATACTTAAAGTCGTTTGATACATAATTTTTATTACTGAACTAAATATTAAATAAAATGGATGACCTATATGCACAATATTTAGTATGTTTACATAAAAATTCTATCAACTTAAGCTTTCATGCATCAATAAATAAAAATTTCAATGAATTTGTTAAACTAAATTTTTTTACTTTTATATTATATTTACTAGAAGGAATGGGATAGGACCAAAATATATTAGAGTATAAAAATTTAATAGTAATGTTCTTTTTTAAAAGTGAGCTAATTAAATATAAATAGAGTAATAGAGTAAAAGAGTAAAAAGATTAAATTTTCAACAAATATTTTGTTTTTAAGAACTATTGTAGGACTTTATTTGATTTGCATTCAGGAATATTAGCTACAAGTATGTTTCAAAATGTAAAAAGCTGGCTTTGTATACCCATATATATCTTTAATGTGATTATCTTAGGCAATGACAGTGAATCTACTGACCTCTTGAAGTGCCTTTTTGTCAGCGACCTTTGAACTCTGCAGCAGGCGTATAACATTCTTAGCACCCTCAACCACAGCAGCCTCAATTCTTAAGCGATGTCGTAGTTCCTCTACACGTTCCTCCAAGGGTAGCTCAAGATTCGCCTCAAACTTGTCTGCAAACACCCCATAGTCTCACACATACAACAATGGCATACAAAGGGTGCTACACAAAATATTTGCAAAAAAACAAAATAATGAAATATCAGATATTGTAAGTAATTTAAAAGCATACATGATAGATTGATTAATTTACAAAGTGTTCATGCATCTCACCCTTGTTATGCATGTCGCCATTGCTGGGAGTTTCCCTGCCTTCGAGTCCCTGCCTCATCTGCAGGTTGTGCTTGCGAGATTGTTTCGCCTTCAGGATACGCATTTTAAGAAATTCTATCTTGACTTTCGAATCAGCCAGCATTTGTTGTGCCTCGGCAAGAAGTTTCTTATCCTTGGAGTGGCCGCTGGTTAAACTCTGGATCATGTTCTCAGCACCTTGTTTAACCTGAAAAACACGTGATACATTGGAATAAACAAGTAAATATACGCTGCATTTCTGTCAGAAGAAAACCAAACTAGTTACCGATTTTAAATAACAGGTAATTTACTTTTGTGGCTGTGTGTTTTAATGGGTTACTCTCACAATAGTTTAGACCAATGATGATTGAGAGATCGTGGTTCGATTCTGGTCAGGTGTACTGAGGGTGGTTTTTCCTAAATGGTTTCTCACTCTCTAACTCTCTCTTCCTCCCTCTAGGTAAATGTGGGTACATTTCCTCTATATTCAAAATTCCTCATCCATAATAAATTATTAAGACATAAGCTTATAGCAAGAACATATATTAAGATGTTGTGCTTAAAAAAAAATACAGGACTACATAAATAAAATAAAACAGAAGCTTATTCAAATTCATTTTTAAAGAAAGAATTGGGGATTTTGTTTGATAGTAGGCCTATTGTGGATGTTTTGATTGAGTTTGTTGCAAATAAAATCCAGCTTTCAGTTCAGTGTCTACAAGATGAATGGTGGTGAATAGACTCTCCCTGCTTCCTCAAATCCTAAAGTTTGAATGTGTTTTTTATATTTTTTCAAAATAATATGTCAAGGAACTATCTTATTGGTCATTGTCAAGAGAATGTTTTACAGTTTAGTTAACAAATGACCTACTTCAATGTCCACATGGTTTAAGGCATCACTTTCGCAATAGACTAGACTGACTAGACAAGGTGGTCGAGGTTCCATCCCGGTCGGGCGTACTGAGGGTGGTTTTTTCCTTAATGATTTTCCACTCTCCTGCCACACAAATGCGGGTACACTTCCTCTGAATTCAACCTTCCTAATCCCTAACATATTAAATTAATAGTACATAGGTGTTTAATCCTACCGGTGATAAGACATAGTGTTAAAAATAAAAGTTAAATGACATAAGATTTTTTTACTCAGAAAAATTGTAAACTAGGTTCTTCAAATTCATAGCCTTTTTTATTTAAAATTTTACAGATGCATGAAATACTCACATATTTAAAATATGATATGCATTCAACAATTTTTGATTTACCCTGAAAGATGGAAATGTACTAGTTTAAAATCGTTTTCATTAACCTTATTACTGCAAGTTCCCTTTAAGAGAAATGCAAGGCAATTCCACTGAAATTGATGGGATTCTACTGATGAAGGTATAATTTAGAGAAAATGTACCAACATTCGTGTGAATGGAGAGTGGAAAAACCATTTAGCTAAGAAAACACTCTCAGTACGCCTGACAGATTTGAACCTAAGTCTTCCCATCTTCGACCCAACAAGCACATAGCAAGAGTGATGCTTTAGACCAGGCTTAATAAGCTCATGGATAGCATGCCGCATCCAGCCCTAATTCAAAGGAACAACTATTTAGGGTAATAGAAAAGTATAGGCTAGTACTGATTGAAATAGTTCTAAGTGGTTTTAATATCCAAAATTATGATCGCCCTAAAATTTTAAATAAATAATATCAAATAGTTAGTATGGACCCACATCTGTAGATAAGTAAAATAAATGTCAGGCTCTTTTGTTTGGGTTTGCCACCTACAGGGATAACAAAGATTTGAATTTTGGCTGGATGCACAGAGGGTGATTTTCCTAAACGCCCCCCCCCCTTACCTTCACACCTTACCCCCTAGCATGATTAAGATG
>CABEEJ010001546.1:133696-150915 GCA_901482245.1 Timema douglasi
CCCCTAGCATGATTAAGATGTGTATAGTCCAGAGAGTTAAAAGTGGCAAAAAAAGTAATAATAATACTTAGCACCGCGTCTTACTACCCGTTCGGGTTATACGCTTTATGTACTAATTACTCTAATGGGTTTGGAATTGGGAAGGTTGAATCAGAGGAAGTGAACCCGCATTTGCGTGAAGGGCGAGGGGAAAACCATTTAGGGAAAACCATTTAGGAAAAACCACCCCCAGTTCACCCGACCGAGAATCGAACCTCGATCTCCCCGTCCTCAGCAGTCGAGCTTCAAACACGACAAGCGCGTTAGCCAACTATGCCACCAAAAAGTAATAACCAAGCAAACATGTTTCTAAAGGCTGTGGCCTACAACATGACCCAGGTTTGTGAGTCTAGCCCTCAGACTTATGTGTGTTTGAGAACATTGCCTTGAATCGTGTGATTACCGACACAAGTTATAGTAACACTAATGTTAATCTTACTTTGAGTTCTATGTTGAGCTGCTTCTCAAGTGAAAGGAGTCTCAGGTCAGAGAAGAGACCACCTTCACCTGGAGATGAATGCCCCATTGTGGAGCGATAAGTGTCTGAAACAAACGCAAAAGGAAATTGAATTAACTAAACATTAGTATGTGTTATGGGTATTATTCTATAGAACACAGCTGAGTATTATCAAACAAAGACAATATTTTCTTATAAGATTTCCAATACACAACTGGCTAAGGCTTTTCTTTAGAAGTATTAAAAAAATATACACACACAAGTTAAAAATTAATTAAAGATAATAACAATACAGGTTAATAAGCAAACAAAAAAGGTATAGGCCTAAAACTTACTAAAACACATTGCTACTTTAAGTAAAATTAGCAGTGGCGGCTCGTCCTAAAGGGCACAAGGGAACGTGCCCTCCCACCTAAACACCAAGTTATTCATACAAACAATTATAAGCTATAATAATAATATTTAAGCTATATAAACAAGGGGAATATTTGAATTAAATAAACGTTTTTTCTAGTTTTTCTTAAAATAATTATGACATTTAAAATTCCTGAGCGAAAACCTTCAAACGAAGCAACTAGCTTCCCGATCGGGGCAAAGTAGTGAATGTTCCCCAAGTCATGGTGGTCAAGAGGAAGGAGAGGGAAGGGACGGGATGCTCAGAACAGTCTGCGCAACTCTCAAGTGGGGCAATATTTGAGTGTTCCCCTGCGAGTAGAAGCTTGGAGATAGAGGTGTCTTGTCTTGAGTAGGAGATCCACGTCACTGAAGGGCAAGGGCTCGCTGGGAGAGTGGTATTACACGGTCACATTTCTTTGTTAAAGAAATGTTATGAAACTTTAACAAATCGTCCAATATCTTTTATCAAAGGAAATAATTGTTCAAAGATTTACGCTATAGAACATACTCTAGGCTTTTATCAAAGAAAATGGCAACTGAAAGATTAACCTGGGTGCGAGAGACAGTTAATAATAGAAATGAATTTAGGGCGCAAATATCCTAGGGGCACTTTTCAACAAAATGTATTTTTAGTGTTTAAAAATGTAATAGTTCAAATTAAATATTTAATAATTATTTATAAATAAAAAATAGCACCTAAATATAAAATTCAATATTAAGAATTAAAAAAATAGGCTAATAACATAATCACTTTAATGATTTAGAAAAACTTGGTGTCGCTTAGTCAATGGATAGCTTTGTAATTTGTTTAAATGCTTAAAAATTACTAAGAGAAAAGAGAGGGAAGATTGGACAATATTTTTGTACAAATTGATTAAGCGGGTGTGTGGGTGATGGACGTAAATGTTTATAGCTCATTTTAGAAATAACACAATACTGTAATTGTAGAAACTTTGAAAGACATGTGATGTGTGATAACACATCTTTTATCAAAGACGGCATCAAATATTTTATCATAAATTATATTTGATCAAAGAAATGTGTTATGTCTTTGATCGAAGAAAAATAGGATAGTGTAATACTGGCCGTAGAAAGGACACATTTTTTCTCTAGCTGCTCGCATCCCCATCCACTGTAAAGTAGCGGAATACTTGTCAGTCCGTTCAAGGTCAAGCTTCACATTTTCAGTCCATCACTGAAGAACAGTTAACCAAAGTGCTATGTCACTAGTCAATCGCGCGCGAATGTCTATAACTGTTGACTAATTTATTCTAGTTCTTCGTTCAACGGTTCAAGTGTTTAAAAAATGAATTCCGAAATTAATTCTGTGCAGTACATTATTCATAATAACATTAGTTTTGATGAAAAGCTTTTAATTAAGAATAAAGGCAGGCCGATGCCAATTTTAAATATAGACTGTTCTTCCTCGAATAAATCACGTACCTATCATAGACATTTTAATAAAAACATTTATGATAAATATAAGTGGATGTGCGGGTGTGAAGTGACTAACAAATTATTTTGTTTCTTTTGTTTGCTTTCAAAGGAAGAATCTTCTACATGGATTAAAGGTGGTTTTTCTGATTTAAAACATTTATCAGAAAGAGCTAAGAAGCATGAGCTATCATTAAATCATTTAAATGCAGCAGTGGACTACAATGTGTTGGGAAAAATAGATATTCGGGAGCAATTAAGTAGTGCGTATGTTCAACAAAAACAAAATCACAATGAAAACGTTGACAACAACAGATACATTCTACGTCGCTTAATAATGTGTATTAAATTCTGTGGGGCTTTTGAATTAGCTTTACGTGGTCATGATGAGAGGGTTACTTCTGATAATCGTGGTATTTACTTAGGTTTAATTGATTTTGCAGCCGAGCTAGATTCTGCTCTTGCATTGCATTTGAAAGAATCAAATGTATTTAAAGGTACCTCCAAAACCATCCAAAATGAACTTTTGGATTCAATGTTTCAAGTTTATCAAACTGAAGTAAAGACCCAGATAAATTCAGCAAATTTTATTGCAGTCGAAGCTGATGAAACTACTGATTTTTCCAATCAACAACAAATGGTAATTATAATTAGATACGTTTTTGATGGGCAAATTTGTGAACGATTTTGGTCTTTTATTAAACCATCTGGATATACAGCACAAATTTTATCCAAAGTCATACTAGAAGAACTTCAAACTAAATTAAATATTCCATCACACAAATTAATTGCACAAAGTTATGATGGTGCAGCCGTTATGAGTGGAAAAAATAATGGTGTTCAATCATTAATAAAACAAATATATCCAAATGGCTATTTTGTACATTGCTATGCACATCAATTTAACCTAATTATGGAACGAGGAGCGCAATGTAACAAAAAAGTGAAGATCTTTTTCGCTAATTTACAAGCGTTCTCTTCATTTTTTTCCCGTTCACCTAAAAGAACAGCGTTCCTTGACGAAATTGTTAAGAAAAGGTTACCACGAGCGGTTCCAACTCGCTGGAATTTTAAAAGCAGAACAGTCAATACTTTATTTGACTACAAAGACTCATTTAAGGAATGCTTAGAAAAAATCATAGACTCTGATGAGGTAGATTCGAAAACCCTAAATGAAGCAAATGGCCTACTGAACCACTTAAATAGTTCAGAATTCATGTATTGGCTGAAACAATTTCATTTAATTATGCCACACGTGGACATTTTTTTTAATCAAACTCAAATGCGTGGCATTGATAGCTTATATTTGGAGAAAGCTATAGAACAATTTGAGATACAAATTAAAAAAATTAGAAATGGTACCGACGAGGTTGAAGAACCCAAAGAAAAAAGAAAGAAAACTTCATCCAACGATGGAGATAGTAGAAATACTGCTGCAAAAGAAGTTTGTGACACTATTCTAACCCAAATTAAGGATAGATTTGATTTTAAAAGTCACCTAAGTGCAGCAAAATTATTCAATTCATTTTTTTTTAAAAACTATCAACAATCTTTTCCTCAAAATGTGTTTAACGAAACTGTTGCATCCTATTCCATGTTAAACGCTATAAAATTAAAGAGTGAATTGAATGTAATTTACAGTCGTGATGATATGTGCGAAGTTGAGGGTGTGCTATCTTTATTAGTGTTTATTTCACAAAATAACCTGCGTGAGATTTTATCTGAAAGTTTCAAACTATTGGACATTATTTGTACTACACCAATGTCAACAAGTGAATGTGAAAGGTGTTTTTCTACCTTAAAACGGATTAAGACTTTCTTGAGGAGTACAATGACGGAAGACAGACTAAATGCTTTAGCAGTTCTATCAGTCGAAAAGAAATTTATTAATTCAATTTCTGATTTCGACAACAAAGTTATTGAGGTATTCTCAAATATAAAAGAAAGGAGGATGGACTTCCATTACAAAATATAATAAATAAGAGGTGAGTTTATATTTTTATTAATTATTATTAGTTTTCAATTTTGTGCCCTCCCATGAAAAAAAGTCACGAGCCGCCACTGAAAATTAGGTTTACGATTATGAAAGCACTTTTGATTTTAATACCATCCCATGTTAGATTACCGATATGGCCGAAAAATGCATATCGTTAGTGAAATGTGAGTTAATGGCCTAGCTGTTGTTTGTGTTCTATATTTAAATTATTTGTTAAGTCTGGTGGGGATTTAATCAGTCGACTATTACCTTCTCCATTGTTGAGTGTGGAGGCTGGACTGGTGGGAGTGCTCTGCCCCTGGGTCAAAATGATTTGAGACTCCAACTCCTGGAGTTCTGCCTGTAGCTCGGCAAGCTTTGAGTTGGATTTCTTTACTATTGTAGCTACATCAGCAAGGCTCCTGCGGTCCTTCGCCACCTCCCGCAGCTTCTCGGCGCCCTCTTTAATCTTAAGCTCCTTGCGAATCTCACGGCGAATGTGCTCCTTAAGCTCCTCCAGTTTGCAAGGAAGAGCGGTTTCTGGCACAAACTCGGTTTGCAGGCCATACTTGTGGCTAAGTTCGTATAGCACAGGGTGGCGGATATATTCACCCTGAGGATAAGTCATATAAAATCACCTAAAACTGCTTCGATCACTCATAAATACTTGTGGCTAGAATCGTATAGCACAGTATCTTGGGAACAGGTACATACATAATAAAATCATCTAAAACTGCTTAAATCCTTCATGAATCAGAAAATGAGTATTTTGCAAGTTTATGAATACAAAGTTTGTTTACCCATTATAATCTACAAAAGTACTAGAGTACAAATATTTGAACCCATGTGTGAAACCTGTATTTTTACTAAAATATAATTATATTAAGTGATTTAAAGAGTTACAAAGATGTGCCCATTCACATTATTACATTCCATTATGTAAGGTGACTAACCCAGAACCAAGAATTCCACACCAAACTCAATTTTCCGCTAATGACATCAAAATTTATTCCATAATGTCATATTATGCGTTAACCAACGCTCCAGATTAACTCTATCACAAGTGTTGCTATCACACATGCACTGTGGTTTGGTAAGCATTGCCATATTTTGATTTTAAAACACACCTTTTATACCATTTACGCATCCCTGAGAATGGTGTGCGTCTTATAACCACAGTTGTTCTTCAACCAACTCCCTCGATGGTTAAGAAGACAATATATTATGGAATAGTAGAGATAGAAACAATTCAGAAGAATTAGAATGATAATGATCCAGAAGGAAGGGGGAATACCATACCTACTGATGAATAAAGTAATTATCGTTGTTAGTAAATTGATTTATGGAATAAAAATATTTCTTGGATATAGTGTATTTTAGCGTTTTATTTATTTTATTTGTGGTAGTGAAAAATTAAGGTGCGTTTTACAATCGACGGTGTCTTAGAATCGAAGAAATAAGCAAGATAGTTTTTTCTCATAGCATCAATTTATTCAATTGGGTTATTGAGATAGGGATATATAAATTACACTAAAGGGGCAGGAATAGGGAAGGTGTAATTTAGAGGATATATGTCCGCAATTTTGAGGAGAGAGAGTGGAAAACCATTTAGGAAATACCACCCTCAGTACACTTCAACATGGATTTGAACCCGATCTCCCCATCACCGGCAGTGCCAGCATGACGTCTTAAACCATTCAACTAGTAAAATATTAAAGTGTCATAGGCCTAGTTCTCAAGCTAAGGATAGGTCTAAGTATGTTCATAATGGACAGACTATCAGGCTGGGCACTCTCTGCTGATGGGGATATCGGGGTTTGTATGCCAGTCGGGTCTACTGGTTTTTTTTACTAAATGGTCCCACTCTCCTTACACACAAAAGCAAGTAGATTACTTCTAACATGATTCCTTCCTCATCCCTACCCCATTAGAGTAATTATTATATATGTGCATAACCTGAACAGGTAGTAAGGCAGTTATAGAAAAAAAATCTAGACTAAATCTTTCAATACAACAATCAAAATATTGAATATAATGAATGGAGTTAACACTTCACTTCAATTGGCATTGAAATTTAATAATTCTTTCTGAACTTGGAGTTCACCTAATAATATAAATACATTATTTTTTTAAACTTTAAGAGTAATAATTCAATTATAAATCAGACTAAGCTGATGATGGATAATCCCTATTTTATTTTATAATTTATACAAACTAATAGTACTGTACTTGTAATTAATCTGGTACATTCATACAATGAACAACAATGAATCACTTGTCCAAATGTCCAACTATCCTGTAAACCAACATAGACCTTATAGCCTCTCTAAAAAAAGAATTAGAAAATCTAAGGAGTTATTGAATGAATCATCAAAATGAAAAAACCCAATAAAAGGCATTTAAAAGTCACGCCATTCTATGGTATTTATTTGGCAAAATTTTAATGACTTTTGTCTGATTAATTTTGGTTTGTTTTTTACCTAAATATTGTATTTATTTTATATACAAATTAGCTGAAGTACCCAACAATGCCCATGAGAAACGTTTCTAGTTTAATGATTGTACATAAAAGGCAACTTTATATATTAAAATTCCAGCTTTGGGGTAAACAGGTTTGTGCACAGGGGTTACTAATTTTAAAATATAAGACCTCTGTGTAAGGTAGTTATTTTGCATGCTTGTGAGAGACGGACATTCATTTTATTAATATAATAAGGTATATAGCAGGGAAGATGTTACTGGGGAGTGTAGGAGGTTACATAATGAGTTACATATCCTGTACTCATCACAACACGTTGTTAGGATAATTAAGTCTCATAGATTACAGTGAGCAGGACATGCAGCACAAATGGGAGATCTTAGAACATTGGTCATGTTACTGACTGACATAACCAATGGGAAGACCTATACGCAGATGGGAGGATAACATTAGAATTAACCTGAAAGAGATAGTGTATTGTGGTGGACTGGATAGAAATAGAACAAGATAAGCATAGGTTGTAATGAGGTGGACTGGATAGAACTAGCTCAAGATAGGGATAGGTCATAATGAGGTGGACTGGATATAACTAGCTCAAGATAGAGATTGGTGGTGTACATTTGTAAGTATGGCATTGGGCTGAATTAAAATGTAATCCAAAGTACATACATTTTCTATAACATAAACATGTACTAAATTTGAAAAAAAAAAAGTAATAAAAGTAGCATATATGTAAAAAAACAGTAAAACAATTTTCCAATACCTTTTCTTCATGACTACCTCCTATACACATATATTTTTTCATAGTCAAATGAATATTTCCAAGTACTGAAATGTGATTTTTATTTTAAAAGCAAAACAAAAAATAGTAAAAATTACAGAGTAAAACGAGAAGCCAATGTTGTTACTGGTCTCTTACTAAGATAATGTGCAGGTATCTATGAGTACAGTAACTGAGCTCTCAGGTGATAAGGATGACCAAATAGTTTATAGATAAAAGTGTTATCCTCCCATCTTACTAATACTACACTTGATAAAAACATTCACAGAACCGATGACTAGTAATATTCAGGGTTTACATTAAAAAACAAAAATCATTATATTTCTAGGTTTTTCACGAGTAATCCTCATATTTCTGAATGCCTCTGGTTCAGATGTCAGAGATCCTGGCTACAAACTCAGGTATTACCAGGTTCAATCCTCGGTGCTTCCAGATTTTTTATGAAGCAGTGGGGTCCGGAACGGGTCAACTCAGTCACTTGAAGACAAATGAGAAGCTACTCAAATGAAAAAGAGCGCCTCCAGTCTAGAAAATTAAGCTTAATGGCCAGAGGATGGTTGTGCTAAGCACAAAACACCCTCAATCAGCAAAAGTTTGTGCAATCTTCGCCAACAGAAAGTGACCACTCGGTCCGTATGGCTCAATTGCGGACTGACCCATGAGGTCTTTTTTATCCCCATTTTCCCAAACACTTCATAAAGTAATATAGAGAAATACAATTTGAATTGACCTTGATGGGGATATATATATGCAGTTGTCAACCCACCCAATTTGTCTGGGTGAGTAAAAAAAGATGGTGGTATGGGAGGACAGTTGTTTGAATCAAAGTGCTTAGTTCTTCATCCCTCGATTTTTCTTCCATGCAAAGTAAAGACTATTTAGCACTCATGTGGGCGCGTTGGTGGGCTATATTTAACACAGGCTGGCACATGGGATACTTCAAACCCCCAATAAGTTTTCAGTGAATTGTTGGTATGTGTATGAATTTTTAAATAATTTGTTTTGTATGTTTTGTTTTGAGTCTATTTAAAAACATCTCAATAAATATAATCAAACTAATTGATAGTCTTTGTTATTGTTTTAATAGATGCCGTAATTTATTAGATGAAAACTCTTTTATTACAAAAAAAACTTTTAGGCTATTGTTTTGCTACTTGGTACAAATAAAATGTGAATACAAAATACAAACATGGTTTAAGGAGAAAGATGTTTTTTTAAATCAGAAAACAGTCTGAACTCTGGGTGTTTTGTATTCCTTAGTAATAAGTTAGTTCGCAAGTCATGTGCTGATATAACATTGTTTTTAGAAAGTCAGAATGGTAATTTTAATATGTAATACAAAAAGTCTGGATGATGATGATGACTCCTGAAGAAATTGTTAAAATAATGCAGGAATTTTCATATTAGGACCACCAAGGGAAAATTTACATATGAATGAGAAAGGTCAAAATTACCAAGTTTAGAGAGACTAATACTAAGCTGACATAAGTCAAATGCCGTACTTTGGTCAAAATAAATAGCATCAACTTGACCTTGGATAGAGACTTTAGGGGCAACATGCCAAATACATTCTACTAAATTAGTGACAGTAGATTTATTTTTTATAAAGTCATGTTGATTATCTGAAAGTTTATTTTTAAGGTAGTGGAAAGTTTGCTCATGTATGATTTTCTCGAATACTTTGAAGAAAGTATTTTAAGAGAGAAATTGGTCTATACTTACAAGACTTTGTTTTTACTTCTTTTGTATAAATAGGTATGACAATAGATTGTTTCCATGTAAGAGGAAAAGTTTAATTTGACAGGTTAATCTTAAAGATATAGGCTAACAAAGGGCCGAAAATGCTGGTACAGCCTTTAACAATAAAACTTGGAGTTTCATCTGTCCAGGCACATCTAGAAGAACTAACTTTTGTTATGGCATTAACAACATCCAAGGGTGTAATGTGGCATTGCTACAGGGACACGCTAGTTTCAATAACTGGACAGGTAAGGATGAATTATAAATGGAATCAAAGTAGGTCCCAAACTCATTAGGAATTAATAAAGGATCCACTATAATCTTGTCATTAATTTCTAGGTTAGACGGGGAAACCTTATTCACACGATTATTTTCAACAAATTTCCAAAATTCTGTGGGTTTGCATTTAATACTATTTTCAATTGAGTTCATCCAATTGGCTCTGTTTATAATCAAAGTAGTTTTAACTAATTTACAAAAGTAAGAAAAATATGAATAGAATACACCATTATTTGTTATTTTAAACTTTTTGAAGAAATGTTTTGTTGTCTTCCTAATATAGTATTTAAGAGTAGAAGAAAACCTATTTGGATGAATTAAGAATGGTAATTTGAGAAATATGCGTTTTGATTTTACTTTCGACTAAATTGGTAAAATTATTTACAGCCAAATTAACATCCGTAGCAGAATAAACGCAAGACCAATCAGCAGTGGCCAGGTCATTGTAATGATTAGGGTAATCACCACGTGCATAGCCACAAATCAATATTCACAAGTGATTGAGAGCTATGAGTTACTAAGGGGTGGTGAAAATTAGCAAGAACAAGGTCAAGGAGGTTAGTGTCATTATCAGATTAAGTTGTTCTAATCCTATTATGTTGGTCGAAGTAAGAAGTTGAGTAGCTTTTAATTCAATGTAGAAATGTGAAATGCTCTGAGCATGATATTTCTAATCAATTTTGGGGCAGTTAAAATCACCGAGTATAAGAATAGGGATAACGACGACGACTACTATTATTATTATTATTATTTTAAAGATTAGAGGATTAGAATTTGGATTGGAAAGAAAATTTAAGATTTGAATTTGATAAATATAGGATTCAACCCATGTCTACTAAGAAACTATTTTTATCAGGAAAACTTAAGCTTAAAGTGTTGAAAGATTCACCTTTAAATTTTATTTTCAAATTTATTGTTATCATCGTGTTATTTAAAATCATAAAGTGATTAATATGAAACAAGTCTTAAAAATAAAATACTTACTTAAGACCTAGTTTTTATACATGACAAAGTTGCTGACATATCGATGTCAGTTCTTAGATAAAGAAGGCCTATACACATTATTTAGTTTTATGAAAATATTCTAAATTAGTAATTTTTGGAAAAAGAATGTATGAAAAAACCAATTACCCAGGTAAGAGTTATATTATTAGTCTTGTCAAATAATAATTATTGACTAACTTAACTTATGTAACAAAGATTTATTCTTTAAATGATGATGCATCAGCCAAAGTCAATATTGTTTTAGGTGTACATTTGATCTTAGAAATAACTTTGTTTGAAATAGACTTACACAGTGATAAAAATTTAGTCTAAGAAGCAGGTGAGATAATTTTTTTGATAGCTTGCCTTTTAGGGTGATCTTGGGAAAAATGTTGGTATTATAAGTAAAGAATCCTAATGTTTCCTACGTCCTAACCACAGTTGAAATATTGTTCAATCAAGCAAAATGAACCATAAGTATGCTATTTGTACAGTCTAATTTTCATAAAATGGCTCTGTGAAAATACAAAAATGCCATTCCATGATAAAGTGAGCCTCAACACAAATTTTTTATGTGACCTAAACAAATCAATATTAAGATATTATGTGAGTTAAAATCCAAAAGTTACCATGCCCTTAAAAAAAAAAATCCTGATATTTATTTTTAACCATGTGCTAGTACTTGAAGTTTTTAATTGCATTTGCCTACTTGTAACAGTTTTGTACTCTAGGTTGGCAACACTGCAGAAGTGTCTTTGTTTATAGTTAGGTGAAGATTGTGTGTTGAGCTGATGCCCTTACATTTATTCTACAAGTGCCATATGTAATATCTTTGATAAGTATTTTCATCATTATCTAAAAGTGTGAAACAAGTGATTAAGATGTCCCACCCATGACAAAAAAAAATAATCTAAAAGTTAGTCAATAGTGAAATAGTTTTGAGGTTATGTTTGTAACTTTGTAAAAGTAAGCAATTTGACACAACCTGATGAGTCACAAGAATTTAAAAAAATTTAGTTTGTCCCAACTGTGCCACCCACTGTCAAGGGTGAGAAAAATGTTTTGTTTGGCCCCAATTTCATGGCAACTTGCTGGTTATATAGTAGCCATGTGACTTCAAAGTGATGATAACCTCCTTTATGCTATTTATTTTTTATTTAAATTAACCAATGAAATAGGGCCTAGACCTTAAATGTTTTAAGCCTTATTGAAAGTATATGTGAGCCAGACTTTAGGCCTAATTAAACAGTGAGCTTTTAGTACACAGTAGACCTAAAATTGGTGAGACATACTAGACTAGTTTGTAATGTTGCATGGTATTGAGACAGTATTTCAAATGCAGAAACTTAGGAAGAAGCTGAAAGAAACCAAGCCTAATGAATACAAAAGCCATATAGAAAAAGAACGTCGGAGGGACAGAAAGATATGGACGAACATGAAGAGGAAAAAGAAAGCATCAACAAGGATCATGGCTGAAAAGAAAAAGGAAGTACAAACAGTATTTTGTTCTTCGAGTATTTCCAATACATGATGAAAAAGTGAAGCATGGTTATGTGGAAACTATAGGCCTAACAAAAACTATAATTTCTCATCGATGAAAAAACAAATTTTAAATGTCTTGACAAATTTGTGGCAGGAAAGACAATACTACTTCAACAGAACAAATACTCACAAAAATATTCCTACTGGAGGGATTAACGTTATCCATCTAATTCTACACACTCTGATAATTCAATTATATTGGTCTTAAGCATCATCTCAAAATTGTTTAAGTGACTCGACTAGAACAGTGAAAATATAAAATTCTCTGTGAATTTTGTTAATGATGGAATCTATTTAATTGGAAGTAAGTTTGCAGCAGCTTTAAATACATTGTGAACAATGTGAGTTTAACTAAGCACAACCTACTCCAACTATGGTTCGACTAAAGTGTTCATTTAGGCGTGAAAATGTTAGGTGTTAATTTGCGTTTGGGGCCACCAAAATTGTATTTAAGATCCCCTTAAGTCATTTATAAAGTCGTTCTTTTTCAAAATTAATTTTTAATTTTTTCTACATTTTACCTGGGAAAAAGACCAAGCCCTTTATTTTGAATTTGTTCCTTACAATCAAGGTATCTGTTGAGAGGATGAAATAATTTGACATCTTTGTGATTGGAAGCATAAAATATATCTTGACAAATGTTATGTTTGTAATTTAAACAACTTTACTTTTTTCAAACAATGACTTACTGTAACCAATTTAAAGTCTGATTCATTCATCAGAACGAATGGTTGTGAAAAACAGTTTAGAAAGAATAGCTTCAACAAGTGCACACTTCCTTTCTACATTGCCAAAACCCATGATTAGGAAATATTGAGTTTGGGTGCTCAAACTTACTGCTGTTTGTGTTGCTCGTTTTATGTTTCTTAGACTGTACATTTCTTGAAATATCATTCTTTCCACAAGAGCAATTGACAATTCCACAGTGCATTGCATACATTGTACATATAATTTGAAGGTGGCTCTTTTAATAAATGGAGATTGCTTAGCTAGGCCTACTTCTTTCGTGAGCCTGAAAGTTTTTTTATCTGCTGTCATTTCTGAACTTTTAAAAAATAGTTTTTACTAAATGCTAGATTTTGTGTTAAAAAAATCCGTTAAAATTAAAGAGATTTTTTAATATCATAATGCCGGCATTAGACCAAAGAGCATCTCAATAACCAACAAAATTGAAATTTGAATACAAATAGTAAAAAATTTCAGTAGGCCTAATAAGCTATTTATCATTTTTAATAAGGGCCTAAGCATATATTTATAAAATTAATTGAGTACAGTAGTCATTTTAGCTTATAGATGATGTGCATTAAAGTCTGTTGCACAATGTAGCCCAAGTGTTTTAAACATGTTTGTAAATTATTTAACTTACATCTTACAGTGTTTTATTCTGCTTAATTGTAATGGAGCCTACTGTCATAATATATTGCACTCTTCATAAAAACAAACAACTGCTGACAACTATATCAGCATGGCATGTGACACTGTTGACAAGTGTATGTATATTTAAAGCAGAGCTTGATTCAAATTAACTTAACCGTTTTATCGACAACAGTGGCAGCAACACTAATCATTAAAGAAAGATGGGCTAAATAAACCTTTCTCAAGGGCATTATCCAACGTGACACGTTTTCAGTAGCTTTGCGCTCTTAGTGCAAGAATATGTCTCGGGTCTTTAATCCCCTGGGTGAACCCAACATCTTTTTTTCTTTTTTTTTTCTGTTATAGGCCCTACTGTATCAAAGTGCGTGCTAGACTTGAGAAGAGTTGACAAAAAAGGAATTCAATAACAGAGTTTTGAAGTATTCAAAACAAGGCGATCTTCAAAATCCGTGATTTTTTCCAGTATTTTTCCATGTAGGGGACAAATGCTAAATCCCGAGACTGTTCAAAAAAAAAATCCGATACAAATGGTCAGTCTACCTTTAATACTAATAGCTTTTATTCATTAGGCCACCCTAAAGTGTTTTTAAAATAAAATTAAAATTTGGCTTCATAGAATTAGCGAGTTTTCGGTTCAACTCTTGTGTTAAACTTAATCATAAACTTATCTTGAAACATATTTGCTTTCAATGATTTTATTTAAATGCATTTTATATGATACTATTTGTGCTGATAATTGTTAATCTTAGGACTTTAGAAAGAAAAGTGGTTGGATTTCATAAATGTGTTAAGTGTCAAAACTTTTAATGATTAGGATTATGTAAACATGTCAATTTGATATTAATAAACGAACGGTATCTAAAACACTACAACTGGTAAATAACTTAAGGAGTATGTAAACAAGGCTTAATTCGTTATAGGACGGCCTTAAAGGTCAATTACATTTGTCTCCATGAAGGAAGGCTGAACCAAAACATACATTTTGATCAAGAATATGAGTTCCTTAATAGAAAAAAAAATGTACAATCGATATTTCTTTTAAACAAATATAATATATTATGTAAACATGTGACGGGAACTAAACCTCCTTCATCATAATTAAATTGTGAAAAAAATAATAACTCACTTGGTAATAACTTGAATCCGCCATCTTGCAGGTAAGTTTTATTTTCTTCGATCTTTTTTAATAAGAATAAACATTTGTATGGCAGAACTCTAGAACAAATTCTACCTCCTGTCCTAAATTAATAAATATGTATTTGGTATGTTCAGATTAAATTCATACGAAATATTAATAAGAAACTAGCTCCTTTAGAAGGATTCATAACAATAAACCTACCACTCCAGCCTACTCAGTCAGACTGACTCATTAACCAATCACAGGACAAAATCAAAATACAAAAGTAGTGAATTTATTATTTGACGATGTACACGTTTACATCGAAAGATTTCAGCCCTACCTTAAAGTATTACACTATGGAGAAGCCTATAATACAAGACCATAATGTAATCCGTCGAGATAGAAGCATCAGGAAATGATGGAAACTTAGTATTTTAGGTAAAGCTATTGTCCAATAAATTATTAATTATTATGTTATATAATACCGTAAGAGAATCAATTCACGAGTTTCGAATAACATTAAACTATTTATACCTTTTATTAACTTATTTATATGTTTTAGCTGTTACATATATGGATGTGTATCCAGTGGCAAAATGTGATGCTAATTTTTGGGTAAGCTAAGTAATGAACACTCACCGAAGGAAATATGTTGAAAATAAGATTTTTATTAAGTTAAATAATCCTGTACTGACCAACGACTACTAATAAAACTTACATCACCAATTATAATAATAATAAAAATAAATTTATTTATTTCTATACCTACTGTGATATATATAGTTTTGATCGTGTGATTTTTCCTTTTAAATGCACTTTCCATTCAAAAGAAAAATATTCCATAGAATTATTTAACAAAAAGTCAACTGAATCAAAAGAGTTATTGTTTATGTCTACAGCATCCCCCATTTCTTTCTACGGTACATCGAATAATTCTAAAACCTTACTCATATTTATGGTAGTATGAAATTTAAAGATAACTCAATAAAATTATAAAATTCAATTCAAAATCACGAAACTTAACTACATTCAAATTAACCTTTGAAACACACTATATATGCTCATAATATAGCACACACGAGTCAGGGAGGCTGGATTACTGATTACCTTCAGTGCCTGTGTTATATAATTGAGTATGCAATACCCTTCTAGACCTTGCAAGCCAGATTCTCCGAGTGTGTTTGGCGGACAAATATCAGCTTATCTTGACAAAATAACTGAAAAATTCACTTCGCATGCTTGATAACATATTAATATGCTCTAAAAGTTATCAATAAAATTTAAATTTCACTTCTGTTTTATGTAAAGGTATGTTTTCTTTCCTTTTTCAAAACCTTTTGGGCTAACTGAGCTTGTACCGACTCCCCTGACGCCTCGCTAATGTGTATATAATATATTCATACAAATTAACGAACGATTTCAAATTCTCAAATTGCCTTGAATGTAAGAAAGAAAGAAAGAAAGGGATACCAAAAAATGTATCCTTCTTAAACAATCGTGGGAAGTCAACAGTTGCAAAAATTTCATTATCAGGTTCATCTATTTGTATTGGAGAGATCAATGGTTATGGTATTGAGATTAAAGGTGGATCCATAAGTACTCTGAAATATAAAATACGTACGTTGAGCCTGCAACTCTTAGAGGTATAGCTGTTCACACACTAGTGGAAGGCTGGGAATCTCTGTTTAACCCCATGTTATATTGAAACGTCAAACATTAAAAAGCAAAAATAACAATAAGTGCATGTAACTGTGTTTAAGATAACATGAGATGTTTTACTTAATTGCCTGAGTTTGATTTTGTCATCGATAAAACTCAAGGCTTCCAGTAAACTATAGTTTTTAAATCATTACTTTTGAGATAAGCCATCGTGAGAATAGGTTGTGTTTATAAATAACGCATGTTTGAAAGTTTGTGTTTTTTTGTATAAGCGCTATAAACGTTGAAATTATCTCTACTCTAGCAGTGCGGGCTACGCTGGCCACGCGGACTTCCTGTGATTGGCTTAGAGCTGTCACGTGACCAACTATCAGAACTGTTCCCGTTTTACAGCAAAAGTGTGAATCCTCAGTAATGGTAAAATTAGTTATCTCTGTACTACACTGAACGGACATACCTACTCCTAACCCCCAATACAACGGGCCAAAATGTGACGCTAAAATTTGTCGTCTGCTTGATTGTGAGCGGACAGATTTAACGGTATATTTTGATGTTCTTGTGCAATAACATGTGTTTGGTGAATAAAAGAATATTTAAAACATATAGTAGAGTGTCATCTTCCACTGAACTGAAGACACATTTACATTAAAGGATATGCATTTGTTTGGTAGGTAGTGTGGTCTGTATAGTTTTCCATTACATAACCACACACGAATATAAAAATACGGAACCAGACTCACCTGCCCTCGACCGGAAATGCGTACAGCGAATGATAAACCGTTGACATAAAGCACACATTAGACGCCAAACAAGATTTCTTGGCGCCAAAACAACACAGTAAACATAGTTCAAAATAAAACCACTATAAAAATATACAAGCCCCAAACAACAATTCAGTTTTAGAGGTGATGTTGTAGAAATAATAAAATATTCAATCTATTGAAATTAGCAGCTAAT